>UWZB01000258.1:14120-31650 GCA_900536885.1 Peniophora sp. CBMAI 1063 | reverse complement strand
CATCACGCATCCATGGCTCCAGCGCTCAGCGCTCAGCGCTGGTCTTCGCCAACCTTCGCATGGTAAGTGAACGTTGTCACTTCTTGTGCAGGGCTCGCGCTCACCATCTATAGATTCCATTCAGGTATCCCAGCTACCGGCCTTCTGGAGCAGGTGCACCGGAACATGCTACGAGTTGGCGCTACATCCCGCGGTCTTTCGGCTATGTCTCAGGCGAAGGAGGCGAGACCGTCACCGGAGTCTATCCCACATAGCGCCCTCTGTCTTCTTTCGAACTTGGCGTGCTTGCCACGTTCGTTCTCAACTCGCTGTGCTACGCGATCCCTTCTCTCTTTCTCTCCCCCTCCCTGGACTCTGTCTCTGCTGGGGCCCGCAGATGTTTGTATGAACTTGTACGTGCATCACCATCTCGCGGTGACATCGACGGGCATCCTAACATAGTCCCATACCTACAGAAGTGCGTAGCGAGCCCATCAGTCTCCGACTACAAGACGATGCTGGACTCAGGCTTGCTTCCGGCGTGTGCGGGCGTCGTGGTACAGGGTGCGATGCTGGCACGAGTCGTGCTCGGACAATCCTTCTGGTTATTCGACGTAGGTCGCCCATACGCTGTCGAAGATGTTCGTGATGGCTCATTCGTCGACGCAGCGTCTCTCCCAAGTGTTCAAACCGTCCGGAGGCGTATTGTCTGCATTGGCTGCTGGGCCGCAGACCATGGAGGCGAAACCGTCACCAGGGTCAGCGTTACCGAGGGCCAGGATGCGTTACAATGCCCGCACACTCTGCTCCCTCCCGCATACTGTCGACCTCGCGGCTCGGCGCGCCGGCGCGCCTCACGTTGATTCGTGACGCTGTACTTCCCGTCGCGCGCTTATCGGCGGCGTGACGTCGAGCGTCATGAAAGAACATCTCGTGCTGCCGCAGTCGCTGTTTGGACTTCCTCGCAAACTCGCTGAGATGTGTTGTAACTGCTACGCAATTGTATGAAACCTGCGTCTGAACGGAAATTGTCTCCCTCTTAATGACGCCTGTGATGTCATCGCACTTCTCAGGCTGCTCATGTGGTTGCGCGGCATTTCCAATTGACGGAAAACAGAGGAACATTGCTGTACGGGCGCAGCTTGGAGTCTGCGGCTAGCGACATCCGGTTGTGATTCTAGTGTAGTTGCTTGTCGCCTGTGGTGAACCGACCTTGTGGCGCGGCTTCCTGGCCTGGTGGCTGACAGCGTATCTTCCCTAGTTTGTGTGCCACCCTTTCTTTCGCGTCGGCGCTGGCATTCTTTGCGCCAGAATACTCGCATTTCTTGCGACCCGGCAGTCGCCCGTTCTTGAGCAGGGAGCGGGATCCCGCGTACGATCAGTGTGTATATGCAATTTAAGACTGAAACAGCGCTAACCTTCCTACACGTTTTCGTCATATGACCGCTCGCTGATGGCGGTCAAGTTCTTTCGGGTCCGACGATCCCTGTAGCGGCGGTTAGGTTTGGGGTATAAACGTGCGTTCCCCAAGATCCCTGGTGACGCCTCCCACCACTACAGAACGGCTCTCGTGTGCACCCAGTATCATGGATGAGGTGAGTTCAACACCGAATTGCCATCCTCGAAGCTGATTGCCTTGCGTAGAATATCGAGATCGCGATCGCTCTAGTCGAGGTTGCGATTGCCAGAGCTCAGATGGAAGCCGCTGAGAAGCGACTTGCACACCTGTCAGCGAGAGTGAGATGTTCAATATCCTGGGTGCGATCCCTGCTGACTGGGTGCCGTATGTTTCTAGCAGGGCTCGTCTGTGTCAAACGCGCCCACTGGTGTTGGAAAGCCCACGACAGCCACCAGCGAAGTGAGCCCATTCGACCTTCGCAGCTACTTTACACCTTTACATGCGTTGGGCAGATCGGACTGGGCTCTGCCGGATATGAAGATGCTTTGACGCTCGAGGGTTTAGGCGCTGCGATAGCAGAGAAGGTAAGGGACCGCTGAGTATGGTTTGTTTAGGTGACTAACGATCTTCGCATCTAGAGAGGAAACGCCCAGCCGCCTGTAATCACTCCTGACGACGACTCGATTCAAGCGCCTGATGGTTCGCAATGTAGTGCAGATACGGGCCTGAATGACGACTTTGCGCCTGGCAGTACGGCGTCGGATGAATACGACGAATTGGCGGACGTGGTTGGAGATGACCACGAGCCCGCCGAGACGATCACGGCCCTCAGGAATGATGGTGTTGAAGAGCGGATGCCGGTGGGAGTGTTCATTGACCGCGTCTTTCGTTGGGGCGGCCTGGTATGGTCAGACTCGCAGACTAGGCAGGGCGTAGACGTTGAAGCAGCGAGGCAGATGGCTACGGAGATGGTAGGCTTTGAAGTCATCACTGATGACCAGGTGAGATCGTTACACCTCCCTCCGGCGCCGCTAACAGGGTTAAAGGTCGGCCAGCGTGCGCCTCTCGAGATCAAGTCCGCTTGCCAATGGGTTTCGGAATCTCGATTGGCGACGAAGGTGTACACATCGGTCGCGGAGTCAAACTACTCAGCACTCGTTGCGCAGGCCTGGTGCGCCATCCGACAGCTTCCGTACAACGAGGTGCTCAAAATGAACGGACGCTATGGACTCATCGGCATAATCCGCGCGATTTACCAGGCGAACGCGATAGATCCAGAGGCGCGTGAGGATTTCCGGATGATGATGCTAGACGCCGCAGAGGCCTTGCGGGCCATGCGCGAGACCATCTGGGCTGCGCGCTCCGCTGAGTTGGTACCCGCATCCGCGCCGATCACAGCACCACCAGGCACACTTCTCGACGTGCTGATGCAGCGTGATACCTACCAGACGGTGAGGACTTCGGAGGCAATCAAGCGCTTTGTAAGCGGAGATGTCATCGAGATTGACGACGACGACGACGACGAGTTGCATGATCAGAAGAAGAGAGGCAAAGGCAAAGACGGCGAGATGAAGCCTGCTATCCCTGCGAAGCGAAAGTCGACAGGGACGACGAAGCCTTCGCTGAAGAAGAGTAAGTTGGTTTAACCCGACTACATACGAGGCACGGTTCAGAGTCCTCGGCATAGCGTCTAGACTGTTGATCTCTTGTAATATCTGAATGTGGTATCTTTTGAAAGTTGCCAATAATATTGGGTGGATTAGTGCGAAAGACGCAATTTACGCTAGGTGACTGTGCGAGACGGTAGTCTTCAGACCGACTACGCGCTCCCATGATAACTCCTCAGTTCAGCTGCGAAGTTGTATGCAGAGGACGAGGGGAAAGGATGTCCACAATGCTCACAGCGATGAGAACATCCTCGGCAAGGCTTGTAATAGATCGGCGTGAACAAGGATACAACTGGTGGGAAAGCCGAAGCATCGAGAGCAACCATAGGAGGTACGTAGAGCTCCTGACATTAGCAGAGATATTATCAAGTGCTATTGAGAGTAGATGAGGAAAATGCGGCTTGTATGAGTCCGAGAAGAAAGAAAAAAGAACAAGACACCAAACGGAATCGAACAACAACTTCTTAAACGGCCAAGCATTGCATCGCGGACCACTTCGTCAACGGTCCTCGTGTTGTTTGCGGTGCTGGAACAGTATGTGTTTTTGACAAATCTAGGTATCCGCTCCGGAGTTCAAGCTTCAAGCTTCAAGCACAGTGGGTTTGTCTGAAGGCCGGCCATGACCGGAAGAAGGGGAGGCAGATAAGGTCGGCGACGGAATTTGGTCGATGGTCGGCGAAGCACGCTTTCTCTGCATCACCTGCACCTTGCCTCGCCTTGCCCGTGGCGAGATGTGGACGGGCGGTTTGCAGTGTAGAGCGGGATTGGGCAGAGACAGACGGCGCTTATAGATCGCGTGCAACTGGAAGGCCGCGCCGCGGCACGTTCGGCGTCACTTCCCCGCCGCGGTTCGTGTCCCCACCCCCACAGCCTTGAGGCCTGAGGCTACATGTCAGTGTCCGCCCATGTCATTTCCACACTCGCATCGATCCAGTCTATCGGCTGCGGAAGATACCCCAGCGGCACCTCCTGGTCTTCGCAAGCCCTACCATGTTCTCGGAAAAGAGTGGTCGGAAGAATGTGGTCGATATATGATCAAGCCCGCGACACGCGCTACTCAACGACCGGTATTCACTATTGTGGCGCATAACCAGTGCTGCATGTGCTGACAATGCCCTACAGAATCTGATGAAGGAAAACATCTCATCATCTCAGCTTATAGAGTCAGCGCAAAGAGTCAAACCTCACGTGTCGATCGGTTCCGAAATGACACATACCGTGTACGATCACAACAAAATCACGCTGGGTCCCGGGTTTGTGGTGAAGAACGTTACTACGCCCAACGAAGCTTCGTCGCTGGTCATCGGCAATCTGCCTCTAGCGACTGCGAGAGAGCCTCTTACACGACTCATCGAAAGCTTCGGTGGTACCATCCTAGATATGCAAATACCCGACAGGAGCACAGTCAACAGTGGTGAATCCATGTCTGTGGGCATACGGATGAGCTCTCATCTTGAGGCGGTCACTGTTGCCAATGGGCTCGATGGCGTCGTCGCTTTACATTGCTCGAACACGCTCTCCGTGCGGCCCGCAGATAATCACGTACGGACTCAATCCCAGGTGTCGAGTGCGGGCTTATATATCTCTTGGAAAGTCCCGACAGTCAACGTCTATGCCGGTTTCCGCTCGCTCAAGGCAGCTCGCAGAGTAGTCGCTCTCGCCGATGGATATGATTGGGATGGGTTCTGGATCACTGCCTCGATTTATGACGGCTTCCCTGTCATTGGCGAGCACAACGTACGCTTCAGCGGCCTACCGCCGGATGTGAAGTTGAACCAAGTTACCCGCCGCTTCCGTTGCCCGAAGGTGGATCTCAACATCGACAATCGGCCGCGGCTGCTACCAAACTTTGGTATTCCTCAGGTGTTGAAGCGCGTCAGCGAGTTTGGAGATGTCGACCATCATAGTGCGACACGCCCTCCATATAAGGATGACGTCGTCCGAGTGTGGTGTTGGTTCAAGAACCCCGATGTCGCCTATGTTGCCCGCGAACTCAACGGCGTCCCGCAGCGCTCTCTTGGGGGCCTACGGCTCGCTGTGAGGCGCATATACTCTCTCAGATATGCGATTGCTCGCAGAGTCTATAACTTCATACGAGACGACATCGAAGAGTTTCGCCAAGCGTCACAGCGTATCCGCCGAGGCTGCAATATCCGACTTCTGGATCGCGATGAACGACAAGGCAGTATCCTGGTTGAAGTCAGCTCCACGGACGATAGAAGTTTGCAGGAGATCAAGTCGCGTCTCGCCGACATTGCGCAGGGCGAGGTTCTCATGGACGGCAGTGTCCCGCTCTGGGACCGTTTCTTTACCACGCCCTTCGGCGCGGACTGGATGAACACCGTTCGGAAGGCCACTCCGAATACATTGGTGGTCATTCGCAGAGCTCAGTCTTGCATCCGGGTCATCGGCGCGCCAAATAAGCGAGCGGCTGTTCTTACCGCCGTCCGCGATTTTGTCGCCACGATGCGCCGTAAACCTATCTACACCATACCGCTCCCCGGCATTCAGTTCGGCGTCTTCATGCACCCAGCATTACTTGAGGCGCGCGAGAAGCATGGCTCAAGTAGCCTCTGGCTGGATCTCCCGCATCGTCAGTTATGCCTGCGCGGTGACGAAGCCATGTACGAGGATGTCCAAGCGGCTGTACATATTGCTACCAAGGCGCACTCGCATCACCTTCCGCAATATCGGTGCCCCGTTTGCTTTCACACTCCGACGTCAGCAATTCTACTACCGTGCGGCGACACATATTGCAAGGAGTGCCTCACGAGTTATCTGGCTGCTGGTACCGAAGCGCGACAGTTCCCTTTGACCTGCTTTGGCAGCAGTGGCGAATGCAAAGAACCCATCCCGCTTGTCTCCGCCCGCGACATTCTGTCGCCTACGCAATGGGAGGAACTCGTTATTTCCGCCTTCAATGCTTATATCACCACAAAGCCGGACGAATTCCGTTTTTGTCTTAGCCCGGACTGCCGGTTGGTCTACCGCCCAGGAGCAAAGGACAGCATCTACACTTGCCCCGCGTGTCTGATCCGCATCTGCTCGTTTTGCGATGTCGAATACCACGAAGGCATTGCCTGTGATGACCGTATACATGGACTTGACAGCGCATTTGACGAATACGTTCGCATACACGATGTCAAACAATGCCCAGGTTGCAAGGCCCCCATTGAGCGAGTGGAAGGCTGCGGCCATATCACATGCACGCGCTGTCATACACACACGTGCTGGAAGTGTATGGAGACGTTTGATAAAGGTGTCGGGATATACGACCACATGCGCGAGGCTCATGGGAGCATAGGGGTGTAGTGAAGGTTTCAGGCAGGTCTGGTAGCTGTGTGAGACTCGCACTTGTTCGTAGCATGCGTCGATGTATAGACGTACAGTAGTCATCGGAAGCGGATTCCGTACCTGTTGCGAGAACATGAAGTCGGGAGAAAGATAGAGAGAGTTGAACAAAGATGTAAACGATGAAAGGTGGGTGACATGGGGCGGGACTCCGGAGGCGCGCGGGTCCACGAGGCTACGGGTTAACGCTGACTATGGCACGCCCGTCACAAGCTATTCTACTCGTAGACACATGTGGCGCTACGCCATTGCGGCTATCGATTATCTCACAACCGACAATGGATTGTGTAGTACAGTATATCATTGAATTACTAGTACATTGGTGCAGAGGGCTCTACGAGAATGTATCAGACGATCATCCCTCCCTTCCCTCCAACTTCGTCGTATGCAGTAGACTGCCCTGAGCCTAGATGGTCACAACAGGTGTCGGCAGCTTGATGCTATGAGGCAGGGATGGTACTCGTGTCGGAGGCCCTGCGTGATACTTATGTGAGTGTGGTACTGGGGAGCAAGAATCCAGCGGAATGTACTTCGAACCGCCAATATCATGGCTACTCTCACTCCATATATCGAGAGGCCGCCGTAGTCGCGCACGCGAAGGTGATAAGGACGTGAGGTGAAGGACATGACGGCAGGAGGCAAGCCGGCGACGCCGAGCGAAGGCATCGCGCGCAGCCCCGAGGCGGTAACATCTCTTTCCGCACGCAAGTCATGTTCACCCGTTAGTTCTTGTTCGCAACAACGAGATTCCGTATGGATCCATCGACGTCAATGTCTGCTGGGCTCAGACTTCGCGGTCACACATCTATATTTGCTGACAGAAGACATCGTGGGTGTTAAGGTCACGAGACGATGTTGTCGCGGCAAAAGCCGATCCGTGTGCGGCTGATCACGGACGTTTATTAAGCTCTCGCGGCCATAAACTGGTTCTCAGAATTCCGCGATCAATCCTCTCCACAAGTCTGGTCTCACTACGCGCGTCGCTGTTGTCCTTCTACTCGCATATCCCTGCTTGCTTGTATCTGACTCGAAAGGAGCCATCGTGAATGCCCGCTTTGGAGCGCGGTGTGGGACTCGCTCTGCACCTGGACTATCGAGTCGTCTTCCGTAACAGCCGTCCCCAATCGAATGTCGATGTCTCCCAAGGCCCAAACAGTCTTCCCTGATCAATTCAACTGCCGGGGTTCGACGGTCGTCCTAGACCGTGTTCGTGGCAAATTTCAGGGTTCTTTCATCACTCTTCTCGAAGCGCATACTTACTGTTTGCTCATGATATTCCCAGAGTGTGTACTTCCTCGGACCCAAGGACACCAATACCCCTTCGCTCTTCATCCTTCACTGGTGTCGGCTGGTTTGTGAATTATTCCTGAACAGGTAACCGCCGTCCTGTATGAAGGACATTGGCTTAGATTACAAGGGGGAGATTCCAGTCACCTCGCCCATGGTCTCCGAAGGAGCAGCGCGCATGAAATGAAATAAACGTGTTTCTTGACACACTTGACCACCGGGGCACTGCACAACGCGTAGGTCCCAGCAAGGGCTGAAGTCACCGGCGAGAGAAACTTGGTATCGCCTGATGTGTCACCACGTGAAGACTCAACTACGCATATAAGAACACAACGGTGATTCTAATCGATCGAGTCGCCGTTTCATTCCCTCGTTCACGACATGAAGTTCGAGGACTGCACTCACGACGAGCGGACCACTCTGTATGCAAGTGAGACTGCAGCGCGCGATCACGTAGTGGTGCGTGGTTTCAACCCCGGCGTAAAGACGCAGTGTGTATCTATGCTGCTGTTCGCCAAGTCTGTACTGATGATAATCAGCTTCGATGCTATTGTAGACACGTATCTCTTGAAGGGTGCTCTTGCCATCCGTCTCAACTCCGAGGTTGCTGCTCTTCGTCACTGGCAGCAAGTTCTTTCAACTGGTAACGAGGTCGCCTGGCTTGGCTCTGCTTCCATCGAAGAGGTCAGCGCGTTCATGCTGTTGTGCACGTTTCTACTCATGCGTATGCAGCGTCTCGCTTTTCGGGAGGTTCTTTGCGATCGTTTACACGCACAGGGCAGCGTATTGCAGGCATCCGATGTCGCCAATACGTCCACAGGCATATGCACGAGCGCGCAAGCTTCTCTGCGCAGAAATGTCAATTCTCCACGCTCCTCGTTGGACACTCCTTCGGCCCCACCGCAATCGCCTCGTCCTACACCCCAGTCTCCGTCAACTTTTTCATCGCCTGGCTTTCCTGATCCTCACGACGCAAGACTGGCGGCCGCAGGCGTCGTCTCGTATGCACCGCCGCCTCGAGCCGGTGTTGGCTATAGGCCGAGCAATCTTCCTGCAGACTACGAATGTAGGGGCGATCGTTCTAATCACGCGTGGTACGTTGCGTGGAAGAGCCGCCGGCCGGGGATCTACTGCAACTGGTTGGTCTCGGATACGCAAAACGCTACTAGTCATGCTCATGCCTGCTTAGGGATCATGTTGAAGCTGCTCATGGGAATTGTGGCCGCAAGCGTCTCGCTGAGGGTCATATGACGTACGCTGCAGCCATTCAGCAGTGGGTCAAGCTTCGTGACGCGGATGAAATCAAGCGCTGG
Source organism: Peniophora sp. CBMAI 1063 (assembly GCA_900536885.1). Classification (NCBI taxonomy): domain Eukaryota; kingdom Fungi; phylum Basidiomycota; class Agaricomycetes; order Russulales; family Peniophoraceae; genus Peniophora; species Peniophora sp. CBMAI 1063. The sequence goes on along the minus strand of UWZB01000258.1, from coordinate 22,654 downwards.
GCCTAAATAGTGGCTCCAGCGTCGTGTCCTTACTCTCGGCTTTATTAGCATGTCATAGATTATGTCTGCTCATGGCGCTTGCCTGGCACCCAGGGTATTGCCTCAAACGAATGCATGAGTTCTCGAGTCGTCTTTTTTGTTTGAATTTGAAAGCGCCGCGCCCATATGCAGAACCCCAATGACATAGTGGGTCACCGGTGAGAGGCCGTCAGATACAATAGTCAGCTCTACACGGATGGTCGGTTTTGTGTAGAATACATAAGTATATACTATACGTATAGAATCAGAGGCCTGTACGTAGCTGTACTATTCTCGGTATAATAATGAATCTCTGAGAAGTACTTCCGTTCACTCGGCTCGGCGCCAGGGGAGGTATCATCTCCTTGTCACATTATGTACGCACTGATGATTGCAAGTAGTATACGACCCAGTAGAGCCTGGTCATACGGAATACGGGGAATGGCAAGGGAAGATACAGTAGACCGAGCACAAGTGGTGCGCTCTTCGTGGGGCATGGCGGCAAAAAACAGCGCGGAGGCCGACAAAGGCCGACGCCCGCCACCGGATCGGCCCGTGCTGGGCCCGGTGATGTACTGCCGCATTAGGTAGCAACCAGCGCTCTTGCGGTTGGCCTCCCCGCTCATCAGCCACGGAGTGACGACACCCCCGGGCCCGAAGTGCAACACGAGGAGGGAAGAACCTGTGGAGAGCCCATCGCTAAGAAGCCCGTGAGCTCATGCCGGCGTGAAGGGATGAAAATATGCGTACTTGTGCAGAGTCCGTCAACTCAACGGCCTGCTCGTCGTTGACACCAAGCTCGATAACGAGACGTCGGGCGAATGCCAATGAAGCGTTGAGACTGACAGATGGACCCCAGGTCAAAGCCTGTAAGGTGGTCGACCTTGAGTCGTACGCCACAGTACCGAGCAGGAGGCCCTGGGCGCCTGCTACGGGTGTATTGTTGGCCAAAATGGCAAGCGAAAGCCTGATGGGCACGTCAGCATGATGAATCAAGTTCGTAAGTGGTATGCCTGAGGACGAAGACGAAGCAGAAGGACCGGCGAGCTTGTGGTGCCCAATTGCGACGGGGGAGGGGGCAGCATACACCGCCTGTGCTTGGATGACGAAGGTTGCGTGAGACAGGAGAGCGACAAAAGAAGGAAACGTGCGCCGGGAAAAAGGCCGCGATTATGAGAGATGAGAGGCAACCATAGGTTAAATGTAGAGAAGATCGAAGAGAGTGCGCACGCGCATGGTCGGAGTCATCCGCGCGACCAACGCGCGATGTATTGAGCGAATCCGGTCGAGTATGTCAAGGGAAATAGGACTATGACGGTCGAGCTTGTGAGCGCAGAGGATGTTTCTCGGTGTTTTCGTCCTCCCGCGGCTTACTGAGGATCAGCTTGGACACAGCTTGCACTTGAAGCGACACTCATTGACAGAATCTTGCCAAGCCGAGTGAGTATGCATCAGTACAACCTCAAGCGCAGGACACGCACCATCGTCGATTTGAAGACCCATCATCACTTCGTGCAAGTAGAGTAAGAGGGCAGACAGGGGCGGCCAGCTTACCCTTTATCAAGCTCATGCAGGATCTCGTCATGAGGTAACATGAGTGATAAGGCAGTATATTGCGTGCATCTACTTGATGAGTAAGGATGGGCAAAGTGCGAACGGCAGTGGTAGGAGCTATCGAAAGGGATAGACAAGCTTAAATGGTGGTGAGAACGCGCGTTCGCTGTGCTTGGCGTCTTGCAGTTATAGTGTGCGCTTGTTAGATACATAGGGCAGATCGAGCGATAGAAGGGAATAGAGAGTGGCGGTAGGTTAGAAAATGGCGCGAGTGGCGCGCGAGGGTAGAGACGAAAACTGCGCGCTAGCATCGTCGGTTCGCACTTCCCGCCCGGCCCGGAAGAACCATTGCTGCGGTCTCGTAGGCTCTAGCTCATTCACCAACATCGACGTGTGGCTGGGCTTGCGGAACACGCGCAGAATCGTTTCGACCGCCTTTTGAGTACTGGAGAGGAGCAATACCCATTCATCGTGGGGAATAAGTCTTCGGCCACAATAAAATGGAGGAGGACGAATAGGCGAGGCTCGCGGCGGAGGCTGTGCAGGCACAAGCTCCGACAACTAATTATGTCCAGCGCTGTATGTGTCTCATGCCGGGTTCGGTGGGTATCCTGTCCTGTGCAGATGTACGCTGAGTAGGGCATCATCTGACCGTATCGTAGTGAAAACTCGAGAGCCCGACGATGGCTGGCGTATGCTTCCTCAATGCCGCCTCCGGCGCCCCATGGCGATGGCGCCGGCGTTCGTACTTATCTCGAGGACGAGGAAGAGTTCTGCTGCCGCCTTTCGTCATTGCCAGGCGAGCGAGCCGCAAGGATCCGACATAACAAACAGTCACGATACCACTACATCCCAATCAGCTTCACTCATGTTGAATACTTAAAATCCTTTATGAACAACGAATGCGCAAGAACAGAGGATGCCAGGCGCCAGACTCTGATAGCATCAGAGTCGGATCATAGTCTAACAACACGAGGTTCGCAGTTGTGCTTCGGAGTACGACGCCACGTGTAACGGGTATGTAGACCGCAGTTGCAAATCGTGTTCTCCATGATGTGATGGACCGCCCAGTGGGACGTCTCACGCCGGGTACAGGTTTCCGCCCACATTAAAAAAGGCTCTCACTCGCCGCTACTACTTCCACTGTCTGGCGGCCCCCTCAATCCGAAATCCTCATCTTCTCGGTTATACCGTGAGCGAAGTCACGGCGAGGCGGCCGCTCAGAAGGGGCGCGCGAAGCCGTACTCATCTTGGCGCGGCGAATCAACTAGCCGAACCACAGGGAATGCTGGACACAATTCTTGCTCCCGCCCACCACTCGTGCATCGCCAGACGAATCCTGAGCGTCGTAGGAGCCGTCACTTGGGTTTTTGTGGCCAGAACCCGCCGCCGAACTTGTTTTCATCCTCGTCCTCGCTCGCGCCGACGTCTTTCACCTAGAACTGTCAGCGCTCACCCCCTTGCTCGTCTTCAATGGGTCAGAGTAAACTCATTCCACCGGTGTGGAACTCGTGCGTGGACGCTTTGGAGAGATACCGCTTTATGAAGGAGCGAAAGAAGTCGGAGGAGTTCATAACGGCGTTCGTCAAGGAGCTGCTGGTGAAACACCCGAACGCGGAGGCCTTGTGTACAGAAAGTGGAGATAATACGTCTTTCCGTCAGGTGTGTATAGATTCTCAAAAGGGAACGGCCTGCTGACGCTCGGCAGAAAATCAAGCACTGGTTTGGGAACCAAGGGCGCGCCGATCGGAAGCCGAAATACCTACCAATTGGCGACGACATTCAGCCCGCAATAAAATTCAAGGCGCCTGCAGTTGTCGCACATCTCCCCACCAGCGACACGAAGAAATTTAACGACCTGTTCGCAGCGAAGAAGCGGAAGCATGCGCAGTACGAGTGGTACCTCCGTGCAAACTGGGAGAGGGGTCTTCGGAAGCGCGCCGACGAGAGTTGGGCGAAATTCACTCCTCACCTCCCAGAGGGCGCTGATCTCGCGGCGGCGCGCACTCTGTTCAATCATAGGTTTGCCGCCGCCGAACTCGCCAGAAGATCGCCGGAGTACAAGAAGAATCTATTGACCGCTCACAACGACATCAAAGAGGAGGAGGAGGAGGAGGAGGAGGAGGAGGAGGAAGACTTGGTCGATGATATCCCTATAGAGACGCGCGTTCAGATTCAGGACTTGGTAGAGGAATGCAGGTAAGCATGTCTGGCAGTCCGGCTAATATGTCGCTGACGTTGTATTCGCAGTAACCAGCAGCTCTTCGACTCTGCTTGCCAAGCGATGCTCAACCACTTGTACAAGAAGACCGGAAGATCGTGTACACTGTTAGTAGGTGGCTGCGACATAATGAGGAATGGCGGACTTGAACCACGCGCGTATGTTTGCAGTGATCTCCAAATAGGATCTTCATCTACTGACTATAACGCAGTTACTCAACCGAACATGCTGATGGCCGGAGCTTCGTTCGCTCCTCGCATTACTCTGAGGATATCATCCAACGCTTCAGCGCTTTCCTGGCCGAGGTCTTTTGTAAGTAGTTTACCCGCAGAGCGGTCAATCATGCAACGTCGTACTGAAACTTCGTAGCTCCCGATACGCAGAAAGAGCATGCACTGTTCCCCGAAGCGCCGCAAGGCCCCCTCCACCTCGTGCCGGGCTTCACGGAAGAGGACACATCCCCGCAATCACAAACCGGAGACGCCAGTATCGCCAGTGCGCCGGATCCGTCCCCTGAACGGAATGAACCTGGTGGAGTGGGTTCCACGGGCATTGGGCAGCTGAGCGATGTCGAAAGCGAGGACGAGGGGCCTCAGCACAGCGATTCAGCGAAAGCGCGTGCAAGAGTGGATGTTTCTATGTCACCAGTTTTGACACCGCGCTCAACTGCCTCCGTGACGGAGCTTTCTGGAAAGAGCCTTGGCATAATGCGCACCGTCGATGATGAGTAAGTCGTAATCTTGCATATGACTAGTCGTGTCACTTACGGCAGCATTACAAGGGATACTTCGATGTCATCTCCAGCCGTCTCATCACATATCGTCGCGCACGCTGCGGTCGCTGGCACCTCCACACTTCAAGCTGGAGAACAAGGAAGAGACTTCTCTCCAAGTGCCAATGGGGGAGGTGGCTCCGCATCTACTATCGTCCCCAACGCTACTCGCACGAATGATGAGGACGACTTTATGGTGTTGGAACGTCACCAGTGCGGACAAGCACGGAGCGCCGCGCACAATGACACCGATGGAGAAGTTGTGATGGGCGACGAGTCCGTCGAGCGCCTACCGCAATCACTCGCTTCGTTGACCAGTAACGGACGAGCTGGTCCGTTAGACGAAGAAGGACGTATTCCGGGTCCTCCTACATCTGTGTCAACCTCGCCGCTGGCCAAGGAACGTGCGTCAGACATAACGGGCTCCAACGCCGATGAGGCCGCTCCAGTGGACGACGAGACCGCCGTTAGTCGGCGCATACAAGGCGACAGTACCTCCGCCATCATGCCGCAACCTCAAGAGCCTATGCTCCTTCCACCACTCTCTGTAAAGAGCGCCCCTAGCATCAAGCTTAAAGGACCCAGCCAGGGCCGCTCAGTATCTGTACCGGAGTCGCCGTCGGCCGAGGAGCGTGCGATGGGTATCGAGGGTCCCGATACTGGCGCCGAGGTGTCGAGACATCATCAGAGCGGACAGACGCAGAGCGCCACGGACCGTGCCGCCAACGAAGACGTTCCGATGGGCGTCGAGCTCGTCGAGCACCCGCCGCAACCAGTCGCTTTGCTGGCCGGCGCTGAACGAGCTAGCCCGGCGAAAGAAGAAGGAAGTGTGCAGGGTGGCCTGTCATCTGTACCGACCTCGCCGCTAGCCAGGGAGCATGCCGTGGATGATTCGGGTGTCGACGCTAATGAAGCTACTCCGATGAACAACGAGGCCGCCGTCGCAGTCGGTCTTCACGTTCAAGGCGACAGCGCCTCCGCCATGGCGTCTCAATCTCCCAAGCCCGTGGTCTCTCCGCCGCTCTCGGAGACTTCTTGCACCAGTGTTCGGCGTGATGGTGCGCCGATCTGTACTGGCGACGTCGCGAGGACGGAAGATGCGCAGGGTCTCTCTGCTGACGTGTCTTCCCCTTCACCGGAAGTCGAGAAGGTGCAGAACGACAATCGGCTACCACTCACGAGCGTTGCATCCGACGCCCCGGAGGAATTGCAATTTGACTACGACGAACTAAGGAAGACTGGAGACCAGCTTGCTAACATCGGCTTCTCAGACTCCACCCGCTCCTCTTGGTTCAAGCTTTTGGATCTCTGGCTTGTTCATGAGAAACAAGTCGGTTTTCAATGGGGTGATGTATGTCGAGACGCGCATATTCCCGATATCTTCTCACTCAAACATACAGGGGCAATCGGAGCTATACTCGATGCAAGATTTCCCACCGTGGTGGCCGAAATTTGTCGTGCATCGCTCTCATTCGGAGAAATTGGGCCCCAATAATGCCGCCGCGCACGAGAAGGCCTGGCGTAACCTCTACACTGCACAGCAGCCGGCGTGGCGCACATCAGCAAGTAGCTGGCCGCTACCGCGTCCTGAACACTGTGACGAGGTTTCTTGGAGCAAGATTCGCAAATACGGACCGAAGGGCGTCGTGGTCTTTCTGACTGGGCTCGAGATGTGGGCGAAACGCGTCAAGAAAGACAACTCCGGTCAACTTCAAGCTTGGAATGGGGCTCTAGAGGATCTCTCTTGGGTTATGGGGCAGATGATCCAGACGTTTTCCGGCATCGTGACAGGCCCGGAAGACGGCGGTATGGAGAAATCATCAGCGAGCCGAAAGCAACAATCCCCATCGAACGAGGCGTCGTCTGTGACCAGCGCTGGGTGGCCCTCACGCGGGAAGCTGGAGCCCGGCATCTTGAAGAGGAAGGAGCCTCCAGATGACTTGGATCCACTGCAACGAAAGCGTGGAAGGTATAGGTTGTGCGCTATGTTAACTTTCGCTTGACTGACTATAATCATTCAGAACTAGGCGGCGGTGACTAGTGCATGCTATCATGTGATGGATAGAAGACCCGTGCGTACATGCACCATTTTGTCGTACGGCCAGTACGGTCTACGTTCGCATGGCGCTGAGCACTCTGCGCCACAAGCGGACCCAACTGCGCCGTCAATGCCCCCCGCGCCGGTCAGGCAACGCCAGAATTGCCGCTCGCATGGATCAAGTGATTCGCTCGCAGTCTCTGCTCTCGCTACAGGTATATCTTTGTACACTTCGTTAACTTACGCATCGCATCTTGGATATTGTTATAGATTCATTGCTGTCATAGAGGTCTTCTGTTGGTATACTTATTGCGCTATTTTGTACTCCCGAATTGCCTATATTTATTTGTGTTGGCCCATCTCATATCAAAATGCCATTCCGGCGCTGACTTCGATGCGTAACGAAAGACCGCTTGCGGTAGGCCAAAAGCCGAAGTTGAAGGCGCGCGACAATAGTGTTGTACCATATCGAAGCACGCTAGCGCAAAAGGTGGGCATTGGGTTGCTCGGACGAGTATTCAGCGTACATAACGTGCATGGACATCTAGGAGCACGGGAGCTACAACCAAAAATCATCCGTAGTGTGGGCTCTGAAGTAGTCTCGGAATCGAGATGCACATAAGGCGTACGTCTCGCCTTACATGAGAATGTCGCGATTGATAAGGCTACGAGACAAACGACGGCGCGAACGGAGAGGGAGTGGCCGCTCGGAGAGGGAGTGGCCGCTCGGAGATACTCGCCGACGAAGATCGCCTCGCGGCATCATAGTAATATGTGGTGTAGACGTAGCGATACGATATCTGCAAACGTTTGTCCCTAACGGGACTGTGGCAACTACCAAAGCGGAGTGTCGGACGAGGCAAGGCCCAGGGCGACATGACACGTGATTCTCAGCAGTGGCAGTAAGTATGCACATTTGTAGAACAAACACGTCGACAACGTGGAGCAAGAGGCGGCTGGATGACCGTACGTCCGATGGCAGTATGTAGACAGCGACACATCGTCATCTTGGTCTTCGCATGGGGGACGCCGCGAGAGTCGAAATCAACCGATACGCCCGTAGTTTGACCTGACTCGGCGTTACGGTGCAGCCAACGTTCCAGGACCGTGTTCGCCGATGTCTGCCAGATGCGCCCCTCCCTTTGGCGGGTGATCGGAGATAGGGCCAGCGTATCTTGGCAGATCACGCAGTGGCCTTGCGGCCGGGGGTTCGCACATCTCCTGTCCTGCTCTGCAAATACCGCCCGAATCCCACGTCAATTCTCGGGCAGTCCGCGGCAGACATACACATCCTGGCGAGTTCGTCTCGTGGCGTTCCCCCATGATGGTATGCCCGAAGGCAGCGCTGATACGCGAAGACAGGTATGAGCGCGGGGCGCATCACGACGCTCGACGTCACGCCGCCGATAAGCGCGCGACGGGAAGTACAGCGTCACGAATCAACGTGAGGCGCGCCGGCGCGCCGAGCCGCGAGGTCGACAGTATACTGGAGGGTGCAGAGTGTGCGGGCGTTGTAACGCATCCTGGCGCTCGGTGACGCTGACCCTGGTGACGGTTTCGCCTCCATGGTCCGCGGCCCAGCAGCCAATGTAGACAATACGCCCCCGGAGGTTCTGAACACTTGGGAGAGACGCTGCGTCGACGAATGAGCAATCGTGAATATCATGGATAGCGTATGCGCGACCTACGTCGAATAACCAGAAGGATTGTCCGAGCACGACTCGTGCCAGCATCGCACCCTGTACCACGACGCCCGCACACGCCGGAAGCAAGCCTGAGTCCAGCATCGTCTTGTAGTCGGAGGCTGGTTGACTCGCTACGTCCTTCTGTAGGTATGGGATCCGTGTTGGTATGGTCGTCGATGTCACCGCAAGATGGTGATGCACGTACAAGGTTGCGCAGACATCTGCAAGTTCCAACAGAGACAGAAG
>UWZB01000257.1:187582-234660 GCA_900536885.1 Peniophora sp. CBMAI 1063 | reverse complement strand
CCGCCACGACCACTGGCTCGCGATCATGGCTACGATCGATCCTCCCCTCGGTGCGCCCTTCTACACTGCTGACCTACGGGCCATGCTGACCATGCATAGACTGTCCACTCCCTTTAGAGCTTATATCACAGATCCTGCTGTCAACTTGGCTAGCTGAACCCAGTCACCGACTTCGCGTCAACTTCATGCTCGTGTCTCCGCGGTTCCTCGAAGCTGCAGAATCAACTGCTGCGCTATGGTCTGAAATTTGGGAACAGGCATCTCCTCAAAGTCTGCCGACCTACATGCAGCGCTCGAGGTGCCGCCCCATCCATCTACACCTTCGTCTTGAGTCCACCGACGATCTCCATTCCGCGAACACGAAGATGTCCCACGTCGACGGTAGACTGGGTAAACTTATGATTCGTGGAAACGTGCATAACATCAACGCATTCTTGGGAACACACTCCATGTCTTCCGTGGAACATATCGAGATTCGACAGACGCAGGCGAATACTCACCTCCTTGAGCAACTGCCCAAGAAGGGATTCGAGGATTGCCGGAACTTGAGATCATTAACATTAGGCGATGGTCTTTGCCTACCTCGTCGGCCGATGCTTCCGAAGGCGCTGACCACATTGAACATTCGTGCGGTCCCTAAGCTAAATGCTCTGCTCTATGCCCTATCCGCGACTTGCCAACTCGAACACCTTTCGATCGGTCACACCAAGATCTCCAATATCGAGCCTTCTAAGATTGTCAATCTTCCTCATCTACAAAGGCTTGATGCCTCGTTGGTCGCCGGTGGAAATGTTGCGACAGTGTTCGGGTCGCTTTCGTTCCCGGCCTCAACCCAAGTTTCTCTGGGTCTTTTCATCACATCTACAGGCATAGAATCTCTTCACATGGACGTCCAAGCAGCTACCGCTCGGCTGCACGATCTTGGAACGCCGTTAGTTGCGGTGGAGAGTTTTGCTCATGGAAGACATTACGAACGTGGAACCTTAGCCGTCAGATGCTTTCAACACTCTCTTCTCACCACCCATGCGCACGACCGCGATCCCATATTCAGTATCGACATGTGGTGGGATAATCCATGGCCAATCCGTGATCGCGAGTTCCTGTACACCCTCATTGGCGACGCACTTCCCACCACGCACCTTCGCGAGATCGCGCTCCGCTTATCGGCGTCTGGTCCACCACTCGTCAATGCCGACGAAAGAGTCGCGCGCCCGCATCTGGGATTGCTCGACGTTGTGAGAGCACTCGACGTTGCTGGGAGACCGGTAGCGCTACTACTTTCCGGGCATACGAATACTCTCGTTGCCGCCGCGAGCTCTTTAGCTGGGCTGAATCACATAGTGGTCTCAGCAGAGGAGTGGCATGTTGCTGATCGTGGTCGTCTAGAACGCCTGTTTGAGGCTCGCCGCAGAAAAGGCTTCTCTGACGTCACGATCGATCTTTTAGATGGGGAACTTGAAGCGTCGTTCACTGGCGAGGTTATGGAATGCCTTACTAGTGCATCGTATATACACAATAGGGATAGTGATGAAGAGCACACAATGTGATTACTATCCACAGATAGCATTGAGTCGACGCACATGTATAAATATACCGCTCATAATACAAGAAACACGGGAACTTGACCCACATCCCGAGTACACGTTATTTAATTTACAGCGAGTGAGCTCCGAGCCAAACACGCCAATCTCGTGACGATGTACTAGCTATCACGTAAGAACATGTGATACCCTGTCATCTGATAGTCTGAGGCCTATACTGCAAGCAGGGAGAGATTTAATGTCGACGAGGCTTTACGCGGGAGAGTCTGTGCGGAAAGCGGTAACCAGGTGCATTCATCCAGTATTGATTCGAGCAAGGCTGATAATATGCCCGTCTCCCATACGACCCTGCCCATCGAAGGGAGGAGCAAGAAGGCTAACCTATCCGCCATTACGGGGCGTAACCGCTCCCTGCCCATACGGGTCTTGCGCGACATAGGAATGCAGCTCGAGGTTGCCCCTCGTAGCCACCAAAACGCCTACGACCAAAGGGAATCGGCCCTCAGTCACCCCTGCTCCGGGCGAAACTATGATACATGGCATATGATACGAAGTTGTTGCGAAAACCGACACTTCTAGAGCGCATCTCGACGCACAATGCGCCGAGGAGGACGACCGAATGAGCTCCCACCCATTCGAGGCTGGCGAAGCCCGAGTACCCCACATCCCGACCCTTTTCGAGCCTGAACGGGACCTTAGTCCGCTACCTCGGAGCCTTATGACTCTCCGGTAAGTGTTAGCACTCATCGCCCGGACAGCGCGTAGCCACCGGCTGTCAGGTGCTGTGCGCTCAAGCGCAAGGGCTGGACGTGAAGGACTTCCAGCACGCCCAGTGGTCCTCCCCACGTCGATTCGCGGGCCAGCGAATATCCTGTTGATCACAGTGCTGGGAGCTCGTCAGCAGAAGAAGGGGAGAGAAGCCTAAAGTACAACGCACCAAGACACCGACCAGGCAATGTTCTGAGGCGCTTCTAGAGCGCATCTCGACGCTCAATGCGTCGAGGAGGACGACCGAATGGACTCTCGTCCACCCGAGGCTGGCGAAGCCCGAGCACTCCACATCCCGACCCTTTTCGAGCCTGAACGGGACCGTAGTCCGCCACCTCGGAGCCTTATGACTCTCCGGCAAGTGTTAGCACTCATCGCCCGGACAGCGCGTGGCCACCGGCTGCCAGCTGCTGTGCGCTTGCGCGCGAGGGCCGAACGTGAAGGACTTCCAGCACGCCCAGTGATCCTCCCAACGTCGATTCGAGGGCCAGCGGAGATCCTGGAGGTCGCAGTGCTAGGAGCTCGTCAGCAGGAGAAGAGAGAGGCGCAAGGTACAACGCACCAAGGCACCAACCAAGCAATGTTCTGAAGCGCTTCTACAGCGCATCTCGACGCTCAATGCGTCAAGGAGGACGACCGAACGGACTCTCGTCCACCCGAGGCTGGCGAAGCCCGAGTACCCCACATCCCGACCCTTTTCGAGCCCGAACGGGACCGTAGTCCGCTACCTTGGAGCCTTATGACTCTTCGGCAAGTGTTAGCACTCTTCGTCCTGACAGCACGTAGCCACCGGCTGCCATGGGCTGTGCGCTTGCACGCAAGGGCTGGACGTGAAGGACTTCCAGCACGCCCAGTGATCCTCCCCACGTTGGTTCGAGGGCCAGCAAAGATCTTGATGACAACGGCGCTAGTCGCTTATCAGTATCAGATCCAGATAGAGGCGTGCAGTTCAACGCACCAAATTACCGAAGAAACAATGTGTAAAGCGCTTCTAGAGCGCATCTCGACGCACAATGCGACGAGGAGGACGACCGAATGGACTCTCATCCACCCGAGGCTAGCGAAGCCCGAGTACCCCACATCCCGACCCTTTTCGAGCCCGAACGGAACCGTAGTCCGCTACCTCGGAGCCTTATGACTCTTCGGCAAGTGTTGGCACTCATCGCCCGGACAGCGCGTAGCCACCGGCTGTCAAGTGCTGTGCGCTCACGCGCCAGGGTTAGGCATGAAGGACTTCCAGCACGCCTAGTGATCCTCCCCGCGTCAGTTCGCGGGCCAGCGGTCTTGAAGTTGTCGATGATACTGAACTAGTGTCAGAGTGACGAATCAAAGTACAGATGATGCCACTCACGTTATCATCGACGAAACACGAGTGCAAGCGCTTCTGGAGCGCATCTCGGCGACAAAGCGTGAGGCGGTGACGTGTGCCCCACGCCTTGTAGCCGAGGAGGACGACCGAGTGAGCGGTGAACATGCACCCACCCGAGGCAATCAGAGCCCGAGTTACCCCGCATCCCGACGCTTCTCAGGGCGCCGAAACGGGACCGTAGTCCTCTACCTCAGGGTCCGTCGACCCCTCAGCATGCGTTAGTACTCTTCGCCCGGACAGCGCGTGGCCACCTGCTGCCATGGGCTGTGCGCCGTAGCGCGAGGGCCGAACGCAAAGGAATCCCAGAACGCTCGGTGATCCTCCCCACGTCAATTCGAGGGCCAGCGAGGATATCGTTGTTGACGATGCTACATATGCACGTCAGGATGGAGAGTAATAGCGGATATGTGAATACGCACCGAGGCACCGATGAAACCAAGGTTCGTAGCGCTTCTAGAGCACATCCCGACGGACAACACGCGGGACGAGGACGTATGTCCCACGCATCGCCGTCGAGGAGGACGACCGGATGAGCTTTCACCCATCCAAGGCTGGCGAGACCCGAGTACCCCGCATCCCGACGCTTCTCAGGGCGCCGAAACGAGACCGCAACCCACTACCTCAGAGCCCGATGGCTCCTTAGCATGCGTTAGCACTCGTCGTCCGGACAGCACGTAGCCACCGGCTGTCATGGGCTGCGCGCCGTGGCGCGAGGGCCGAGCGCAAAGGAATTCCAGAGCGCCCGGTGGTCCTCCCCACGTCAGTTCGAGGGCCAGCGGAGATCTTGATGAGAATGGTGCTGGGAGCTTGTCAGTATCAAAGAAAGATGAAGGCGCGCAGTATAACGCACCAAGACACCGAAGTCACGATGATGCTAGCGCTACTCGAGCGCATCTCGCAGATGATGTGCGGAGTGATGAGCACCCCTTACACCGTCTTTGAGGGGAACGACCGAGTGAGCTTTCGCTCGCCCGAGGCTGGCGAGGCCCGATGCCCGCATCCCGACGCTTTTCACGGCGCCGAAACGGAACCGTAGTTCACTACCTCAGAGCCAGATAACTCCTCGGCAAGGGTTGCATCCATCGTCCAGGCAGCCATGCCAGTGAGTGCCGCGCCACGCGCGGATGCGCGAGGGCCAGCGATGTCGACTGTACCTCGGTGGCGCAGTTGATCACCGCGTCCGAAGAGCCGTCGTACCTGCAGAACACGTTCATCAGCGCACAACCTGACGCACCGTACACGAGAGCAACGAGAAGAAGGGAAGCAAGACGAAGAAGGGAGGGAGATGGAGGGAGGAGACAAGAACGCCGTGCACGGAACGCAGCTATATAGGCCGAGTCTAAAGCACAACCACATCAATGTTTGTGGTTGTTTGGCGCCGCCACTCGCCATTGTTATCGAGTACCATCACTCTGCGTAGCCCAAGATCCGCTCTGATGGGCATCCGACAGGTACGATTGCGCAGCAACATTGAAGAAATGCCACTTGGACGAACCAAGCATGAGAGCGCTTGGCTTGTTCACGCGCGAAGTCGGTTCTGGGTAAATCTGGGTGTCATATGTGCCGCGCGTCCATGAAATACCATGCTATTACGCAAAAAGTAGAGCTAGTGCAGATACATAGACCTACACAAGAGACCGGTGTCAGTGCAAGTCAAATCCCTAGGGCCTATGAGCACTTACACAAATCATGTACACGATCCTGTCGTCGCGGGACTAGATATCCAGATACCCTAACAGACGTCAGATACATGCATAATCGCATTGTCCAATGTCTTCTCACCGAGTGAGGAGCATAACGCAAGAACTTGATCCGTCTTGGACGTCGCTTGTGCGGCGAACGGGGCGGCATGCTCGACGTTGAGAGCAATATAGGTGCCCGAGCGACGCGTACAATAGAACGTCCCACCCTTGACGGGTACGCAGCCAGCAATAAACTCGACGGTAGCAACGAGATCGCCTTTGGCTGTTTGCAAGTTGAAGAATGTCTTGCCGGCGACGCGCCGTACGCCGATACAACGGAAAGTCGAACCCGGCGTCGGTGAAGGCCCAGAGTGCAGGATGGCATGCGTCGAAGCAGCAGAGAAGTTGGTGGGCTGCATGAGGACTTTATGGCTCGGTGTTAGCACTCTACTCGTCAAGGAAAGTCAGAAGAGCGTACAGGTCTCAGGGAGGGGAGGAAACTGGGAATGACATCCGCCCAGCAGACGGGGGTTTTATAGGCGCGCTCATGGGATCAAGGACGGCGGAGGTAGGAGATATACGATCCAACGCGATGCAACGGTCTCGAGAGGTGGGGGTCGCGCGAGCTCTACCTCACGCGAGGTGGGGGTCACGGAAGGTATGGGTCGCGCGAGTGGGCGTCGCGAGAGTTGGATTATGCCGTCAATCATTCGCACACTCAGGGGTCCTAGTATCGCTCTCGAGCACCTGCTCTCTGGCCACCATCACCAGTCATGCAGTTCATCTCAGTACTTGCGCACACTAGAATAAAGCTAGTGTCTTAGCGCGGCCTCATAGTTGAACGTTGAACTCGTTTTCAACAACTTCGCCCGCCATCACCGCGACGCCGGCTCAAACGTATATTCGAGAGTCCAGTCGTTCTCCCGTGAAAAGTGGCTTTGAAATGGCTTTTGCTCGCATACAGGATTCTGCGAGAATGTCGTTGTGCCTATGTGGGCAACGCGAAAGTTTGGGAGAGAGCATAATGGTCAACGAGTGTTGGCGGCGAAATAGTGTTACGCGTTGTATCAGCGGAGGAGGCTTTGCTGATCCCATTCGTAGCTTTCATTATTCCGCGGATGGTTCTCCATACATCGTGCGCATTAGAGGTGCACAAGCACCCGGTACGACCCCAAACACATTCCGCACGATCGCGCCGTGCTTCATGGCATACGCGACTCAATGCAGTCGCTCAACAAGGCCGTAGGCTGTATTTTCAGTCCTTCCAACTATAGAACGACGTTCTATTGTCCACCCATCACGACCGCGATTCTGACGCTCGCTCAAGCGCTTAAGTGTCTTCCCGCACGTAGCTGCTCAAGCCACGCCACGTACGAACAAGGGCTAGACGGCGAGCACTACCCGTTTAGGACTTTACAAGGCAGTCAAGCTATGAACGTATCGAGCAATAGCAAGCCAGCGACCAGCCGAATCCAGCAATTGCATTGGACGACCAACGATCGAGCCCGAGCGGCGAGCGGCCGCCGTCCGCGCAAGCGCAAGATCAAGAGTGATGGACGTAGGGGCTACATCGCCCGTACGTCCGCCCGACGTCCGGGGTACACAAGGCTTGCGTCGCTCGTGCGTCAGGCGTACATCGCGTCTACGTCGTCGCGCCAGCGGGCGTATGTACGCGTTACAGCCGAGGCACAAGCGCTTCTTGTTCGTCTTTCCGGAGCTGCTTCATCTTTGATGTTGAACATATAAAGGGCTTGTTTGCTGGTCTTCCCCTCAGCATCCCACATCCTCGTTCGGCGAGTGTCGCATAACTCCTTCCAATGCCTACTCGTGAGTCAAAGCTCGGTGATGTGCCGCTATATGATTCTGACACGCCCATCTTCCTGCACAGATATCAACTCGGCCCCTATCTTCCGCGCGCAGACCTATACCGGTTACGTCCCGCAACCAGGCGACCTCTTGCACTTCAAGGGTTTCGAGCGTGGCCATCTCAAGTTCGAGCGCATCGAGGACGCGCCCGTCAACAATCCGGCGTACACCTTCCGCGCACAAACTTATACGGGCTATGTCCCGCAAGACGGCGACAGCATGCGCTGCATGGGCTTTAAGAATGGCCATCTCGAGCTAGAGCGCGTCGAGGGTGGTACCGTCGTACAGGACGAGAATGCGCCTAAATTTGAAGACGATCAGACTGGTGGGAACGAAGAGCCAACTGGCAGACGATCGGCAGCGCCAGAGCTGGCGCCGAAGGTCGAGGCTAGCACTGGCGTCTCGTCGCATTTGAAGTCCGCCTCCAAGTCGAAGCTGGGGCAGTCGACGCCCGAAGAGAGAGCCGACATGGCGAAGTACATCTTCAGCCAAGGTCGCCTCAAGGCTGACGGGGAGGGCCCAAAGTTCTGGGAGGACTTCCGCACATGGGATGATGTACGTCTGTCAACCTGGTCTTTCCTGTGAGGGATCTCCGAAGCTGATGCCGACAACAACAGCACGAGAGAAGGAAGGCTGCCGGATGGAAGGGCATATACGAGAGGAACAAAGTTGGTGAGTGTGTTTACTACTACCCCAAGACAAGATGTTGATTTACGCACTTCGTCCCCATCAGCTGTCCTGAACATGGTGAACGCTTTGTGGGACGGCCAGGAACGCGCTTGATAGCGCGAGGGCTGCCTTGGACTTTGACGAGAGCGGTGGAGAGTGTGGTTGATGGTAGTACTTCCGAGGCGGTTGTAGAGTAGTCCATCGTCCACGAATACATGCAAGCGCGCTTGAGCCATCTGTTCATGGGTATAATCCATCATGATATTTGTTACAACGCAGAACGACGCAGAACAATGTATGACTAGAGGACGGGAGTGAGGCTACATGAAATGGCATCAGCAGGGACGATGTTCAGAAGAGTTCATACGCACTCACACAGGTAATGTAGAACATGATTTAGTTGCCAGAGTAGGCCTCAATATACCCTATCAAGCGTCAGATGCATGCACGGGCGTAGAAAGGAAGTTCCTCTTACCGAGCTCAGCGCACAACGCGAGAACCTGGTCGAGCTTAGATGTCATCGGCGCCGCGTTGGGGGTATCGTGCTCGGCTTTGAGCGTGATGTATGTGCCAGACCGACGTGTACAACGGTACACCCCGCCCTTCACGAGCATGCAGCCAGAGGCATGTTCGACAGTGGCGAGAATACCATCGAGGGCCTGCAAGTTAAAGAATGTCTTGCCGGCGACGCACTGTACCGCGGTGCAGTGGTAAGTCGTGTCGGGTGTGGGCGAAGGGCCGGAGTGGTAGACGGCGCGTGTCATATCAGCGGGGTAGTTCGTAGGCTGCATAGCAATTCCTAGCTCAGTATGAGTAGGATAAGGGTCGTGAAGAGTGAGAAGAGCGTACAGGTCTCAGGGAGAGGAGGATGGGGAGGAAGCTGGGGATGAGACCCGTCCAGCGCGCGGGGATTATATACGCCAGCTGGGCCGAGACGAAGCATATGCAGACCTGCGCATCTCAGGGGTCTCGAAAGTCATAGGTGCCGAGAGACGGGCTTCGCGAGACGCCGTAGAGGCGGGACGTCGTGGGCGTCAGACGTCGAAAGCGTTGGACGTCGAAATCGTTGGACGACCCATCTTCCCACACTCAGGAGGTTCGAGACTACTCAAGACTCCCTTATCTTCCGACCGCCCACCATCACCTGTTCTCTTACCATGCCCAACATGAACCAATACCATACTATGAACCTCTGAGGCAGACATAGCTGACTCTCCCTGCCGGACGGCTTCTCGTTTTCATCCATGGGAGTCCAATCACCTTCCCGTGACGGGTGCCCTCGGCGAACCTCTATTCGCGCGCCGGATTGGAGAACATGTTAGCGCAGCGACGAGGGCATGCATGGTCCCTGACTGGTTATTTTGGCTCTATCGCTCGTGATTAGTTGATGGTATCGTGCCGACCCTTGTTCTATTCCCTTGTCCCCCGCACCCTTGTCATCCGCCTCGTTGTGCGCTATGATTTGCGCACTCAGCACAAGAGCACAAGGGTAGGACTGACATCATCCATCACAAGGGTCCCGCTCGTCAATACGCTTGCCTCAGTAGCCGTATCGCTCACGAAGACTCATAAAAGTCGCACGTTATAGATCTCAGTCGGCATATCGACTCCTCCCACTTCTGACGGTCGGCCTTTCGTCTCAGTGCGTTCAGACAGACCTCTTCTACTATTCACTTAACTGATTGCTGTGTGAAAGGCAAAGAACCCGCACACAACATGCCGCGTCACTATGGTTCGGTTTCCCGCCGTCTCCAGGTTTCCGGTTCTGCCTTGCGAGGTCGAGTATCATCGAATGCAAACGTTCATTTCACTGCTGACGAGGTACGAGTATGCGTGCAGACTTGACTTGCGGCTGCTGACCGTACACTACAGCAGCAAGCTCAGCAGACGGCAGTCGTCGGAGGTCTCGCCCAGTACGTCAGCCAATATGAAGACGACAGTGACGAAGACATCTCGCTGGCCCGAGTCATTGCCAACAACGCTTCGCAACAAGGCATCCAACCCATCAAAGCTCTTTCTCCCAAATCTCGCGCAAGAAAATCGACTGAAGAAGAGAGGTTCGACATGGCCGTCTACGTCTTCTTCGCGACGAAGAACAAGGAGCAAGATATGAACCAGCCGAGGTCATGGCTGTCTTTTGCGCAGATGAAGGATGTACGTCAACTCACTTCTCGATGTATCGCGAAATCTGATCTTCCTGTGACAAACAGTATGAACACAGGAACAAGAACGGCTGGGCACGCATATACAAGAACTTCAAGACGGGTGAGTGAACGTCGACGCGCGCGAAAGGTCATGACTTGACGAACTTGTGGGACAGAGATCGACAATCTCGTTCGGAAGTGGCGCCTTCTTGAGTCTCTAGCGCGGGGTGCTAAACCTGGCGTAGAGGCAAGCACGGATGAGAGCGTAGAAGCGGAGTAGGGCACACCTTCCTGCATTGATGCGCGACGTGTAGCCGGCGTGAAGAGGCTTTTACTGTTCTAGGATTACTTCCCGTGATGTCTGTATACGTAAACCGATGTTATCTCTCGCAATTGATGACTCTTTCTCTTTGCTGGAAAGGCTGAATTGTAACATATTTCGGAGTGATAACGTCTTACTGGGCGTCGGCCGTTTCCACGATCACGGGGATTCATCGGATGGCCAGTGTACCGGCTGAGGTCGAGGGATCGGACATGTACACTGTTGGAATATCGAGCCTTCCTCCGCAGCGGTGGCTGGTAGGATAAGACGCCACGCGCGGAGGGCAACCTCGTACAGCGGCGACGTGGCTGCGCAGATTGTACAGTTCTCGCCGTCCCCGATCCTGCCAAGTCAACTTCTAGGCAACTTCCGCGCTGTATGCGGGTCGGATGAGTTGTCCGGATCGCGGGTACCGCGGGTCTAAGTAACAAGCCCAGATGTACACTTGATACAGACACTGCGCTATGGCCGGCTCGGGTCCGTGCGTCCGGGCTGAGGTTGTCATGTTGACGCGTTGTGCGTTGACGCGTTGACGCCCAAGCCAGCCGGGTTCTTTCAGCGTCAGCGGCCGGGCTACGGCCGAGTGACCGGAGGCTCATTCGGGCGCCCGGGCGGCTTTCGGCCGCGGTGTGAAGTGATGGACGTCGCCCGCTCGCGTGGAATTCGGTCGCTCTGAATCCTTGCACCCCTTCAGATGAATGCTTCTTACCATCAACCATGCAGCAGATCGTTCAACCATTGCGCACGCGACGATAGCGCACATCACCTATACACGCCGGACACCCGCTTCCCGTGTAACAAGTCCTTTGACTAGAGATGTTTCGCGGTACACATAAAAGGCTAGGGTTCTGGCTCTTCCTCAGCAGCAACCAGCAACCCACGTCTTGCGATATCTGCACTCGACCTCTCCTGGCTATATCGTGATGTCTCACCGTCAGTCCATCCCTGCCTCCTCCCGTGCCACAATACCTCTGACACATCCATCCTCTCTCTGCACAGTTCTCAGACCGGCATATGTGTTCCGCGCACAGACGTATACGGGTTACGTCCCGCAAGAAGGCGAACTCATGCGCTTCCTTGGCTTCAAGGATGGTTTTCTAGAGCTATCTCTCGTCGAGAGCGCTACCGCCGTTCAAGATGGCATTGTGCCGAAGCTCGAGAATATGAATATCGAGCATGAAGAACCGGTTCTAAGTGCAGCAGAGGTCAAGGCGGATGCGAACTCAACAGAATTGGCCGGTACATCTCCAGCTCGCGCCATCGACTTGATGGACACGGACGACGAAGATGCACTCGCAAATCCTGATCATCAGGAAGACGACGACGACGATACCCCGCTCGCGCAAGTCATGGCGACGACTGCCGGCGCCCCCGTCTTACCTGCGCATGCTGTCCGTACGGTCAGGCCATTGATCAGGCGTGCTGGGAAGCCGACGAAAGACGAGAAGCTCGACATGGCGATGTACATTGTCGGCGAGAAGCTCACCTCCGACATGACATATCCGTCGTCGTGGGCGAAGTTTCGCAAGTCAAAAGACGTACGTCTTCAAGTTCAACGACGATTGCTATGTGTCTGACGTCAATGATGGTATGTAGCATAAGAGGAGGGCCGCTGTTACTTGGGTTAAGATATACCGAAACAATAGAGAAGGTGAGATTGCCCCTCATCTCGAGAAGTGCGACGTACTGACGTGCGCGCCGCGTCGCTGCTAGAAATCGAAGAGAAAGTCTGTGAGATGCGGGCAATCATTCAGCGACGCGCACCTGCGCCGAAAGAAACGGAGAAGACCCCAATTCTCACCCGGATGGTATGAGAAGCCGACCCTCATTGGCCTTGTGAATACCGTGTACTTCTTCATGTTCAATCGAGCGGTTCAAGGCTTCAGTTTTATAGTTTGCACAGCCTGTTCGGTCGGCAATCGCGCTGGCTGTCGAATGGCATCAGTCGCGACCCTCTCTTGAGCGCTTGAGTTTTGCTTGTTACCTGACATCTGAGAAGTAACATAGGTGCTGGACTTGGGTCAGACGACATGCGTACGCGAGGCTAGCAGAGAGCACAATGGTGCCATTCTGGTAGCTGGCTACCTCCTTATTTGAGTGCTACTGAATAACAAAGTACTTTCATATCTTCGCCGCCGCGCTTCGCCACCGCAATAGCGAGGGCTCGAGCTGCACGGCTAAGGGGGATGTGCTCGTGCATCGCGATCCGTCCGACAAAGCACTACTATATGATACCTCTCTGTCATAATGTCCTCCTTGTACACATTGGCATCGCATCAAACTTCTAAGGATCTGAACAGTGCGCTCTGCGCATGATGATACATTTGTGGATACAGTGTATATACTAGTCTGTGGTGTACGAATATGTTTGCGAGCCGGGAATGTAATACAAGTAGAAAAGCGAGCCGGGGTATTGGTGGGTTGTAATGCTACAAGTGAAGTCCGTGTCGTGTCATGTATCCAAGTTCAATGTTGATCCCATTCCTTCACTGCGTGGAGTAGTTGTACTTCCCCGCAATCGTCGAAGCGTCGTCGCGTTCCCCCGAGTACTGCGAATGCGGGCTTGCGCTTGAGTACGAAGGTGCGTATCCCGGGCTCGCGCCTCCAACCGAACCCGCAACCGAGCCCGCATACATGCGCTTCCTGCCATCCTGAGCCGGACCCGCGAGCGTGGTCGTCGCAGACAATCCCGAGCGGCCCGACGAGCCCGACGCGATCGAAGCCGTGTCCGCGTTCGCCGCCTGCTGCTGCATCTGAGCCGCCCACGCCGGCGGCGGCATCGCCCACTCCGGTGCGCCTGGGCCCTGCCATGGCCACCCCGGCAGCGGCTTCCTGCGCAGCTCGGGCGGGCAATGCTGGAGCATGACCGTCCACTCATTCTCGTCGAGGTGGATGAGCCCGAGAACAATGACGTCGTTCACCGGTTCGAGGCCAGGGACGTCGGTCGCGACGTGCTCGAAGTAGCGTAGGACCTGGTTGCCGACGACTGCCGCAAGCTCGTGCAGGAACATCTCGCGCCCGAAGCGCATGTTCGCGGCTGGAATCTCGAAAGTCTTGTCCGGGTAACCCCTCCACTATTAGAAAGAGTGTTAGCTCACGAGACTCATGTATGCGAAGCGCGAATACAACATACCTTGATGCGCAGGTTGCACGACCGGTAGTTGGAGAGGACGCACTTGACCCTCTGCCCCTGCGGCACGCGCAAATAATGGTAGGCGAGCTCCGAGTTCTCGCACAACCCCAGCGCGATACCCGCTCCGCCCACCCTGCTCTGGAACCAATGCAAACCCGGCTTGTTTGCTTCCTTGGAGAAGTTGCGCGGAGGCTTCCAGTCGGCGCCGGCAGAGTTGTACCTGATAACCCTGCCGCACCGCTCGTCGAGCGCGTAATCGACCACCGCGATGTCGAGCGCGTATTCGTCGAGCTTCCACGTCACCTGCCTCCGAGTGAACGCGCGGTCAATGTGTCGGTATTCAGCCGTAGCGTCGGGGTGGGGCTCCGTGACGAATGTCCTGCGCTCGATGGATTTGGCGAAGACCTCGCGGAAGAATGCGTTCGCGAGCTTGCTGCCGAAAGTGTGCGCGACGAGGCCATGTTCGAGGAGCGTGAATAGCCTCGGGTCGAGGACACCCGTCGAGCCAGGCGAGCCAGTAGTGGCGGAACCCTGAGTTGATTGTCCGCCGGGAGTTGAACCGGACGCCCGTGGCGGAGAAGACCGAGAAGAGTGAGACGTTCCAGACGAATGAGCAGGCGAAGGCAGGTCACCCGTGTACGGCTGCGGGTGAGACGGGTGACGATACTGCTGCTGTGGCGCGGAAGGAGTCGCCGGTGGTGGGCTGAGCGTGCCCCCAGGCGGGGACGGGTATGGCTCCTTGAGCGGAGTAGAGGGGTGGCGCGTCTCCTTGCCCATGGTTCGGATGGCCTTGGCGTCGGTTGCAAGAATGTACAAGAGAACAGAGAAAGGTTAAGAGAAGGCGGATAAGGCGGGAAGGCTGGAGTTGTTCGAGGCGAATGTGGATAGTGCAGACAAGGCCATCATTTGACTCGCAGTTATACTTCCCAGAGCAGTAACGAACCACAATCCACAACTTGAAAGTCCAGTTCCACAAGTAATGCGCGGTCGAAGGGATATCCACAAAGCCAGATGTCCATTGTCGGGCGTGGTTGAGAACAATGAGATGGACGAGCGCCCGCAAAAGTCCACACTTCACTGGACCCGAGTAGTTCATTCTTTGCCAGACAAACGTCATCGGCGCCGCCAGACATAACCACAGTATCCATAATGGGGAAGCGAAGACAATGTAGAGATGCAGCCGCATAGCTTGAGTGGTTGAACACAAAGAAGTTGGACACTCGGTGATTTCGGGCCGGCCGGTGGATTGTGCCACACCTCGAGGCTCGCAGCCATGACGCCTCTGCCTCTCACAATGACGTCGAGACTTGCCATGTACAGACGCGAGCTTTCGTAGTCTTGTTCTGCAGAGAGCAGGAGGACATGTGCATGAGTAGTTGCGCGCGTAGATCGGCCAGCTTAAACCCAGTAGTTTCAAGCAATGAGTAGCCGTATGACAACGGCGCTAAAAGCTAGCTTCCTTATAGCCTTACCTAGTCTTCGAATGAATCACGCTTGCTGAACATTATACGCCGAGCAAGAGTGACAAACGTCGCATGTCAAATGAGTCGGGCGTGGCCGGTCGGTAAACTTGTGCGGCTGCTGCAAGGGGTTACGATAGACGAATTCATGATGAGATGTGTCATTTCCTAGTCTTCGTGCGTAGTATGATGTCGGAATAAAGGGATTGGGGCATCTCGCACATGGAGGTTGAGACGGAGTTGCGTGAGACCAGCACGTGGGGGACGAAGAGCGCGTCGACGCTCCCGACGCGTCGTTGGCAGCGTTCACCACGACACACACACTCAGCTACCCCCCTCTCTACCAAAGACGTCGTCTTCGGTGTCTGTTACGCTCCTGTCCCACATACGACGCGTCTTTCTCGGCAAAATCCTCCGTAGGACGCGCTACGTGGCCAAACCCGAGCGCGTCTTCAACGCGACGCGTCTGTCTGCATTCTCACGTGGCCTGACTCGATCTAGAAACCGATTGGATGCTCCGCCGTCATCTCTTTCTCCTTCGCCCTCTACGATCTCTCCCTCCCGTCTCGACTGCCCGCAGATCACTGAGCACACGTACTCCGGAAGAGATGGCAAACCTTCCCGTGAACAAGGACGCACATGCGTTCGATAAGACGCGTTTCGAGAGCGTCATGAACCGCAGGTTTTTCTACGCACCCGCCTTCGAGATCTACGGCGGTAGGTTCATCTCCTTGTAGAGATCATGATGTCAGACGCATTGTCTTTGCTTGACATGCTATCAATATACATCCGTCTAAGTCCGATGCTCATGTTCGTACGTTGTATAGGTGTCGCTGGTTTATATGATTACGGCCCGCCCGGTTCGTCTCTCCAGGCGAACATCATTGCGGAATGGCGTCGGCACTTCATCGTGGAGGAGAGTATGCTCGAGATTGACAGCACGATCATGACTCCCGCGCCTGTCTTCGAGACGTCAGGTCACGTCGCGCGCTTCGCAGACTGGATGGTGAAGGATGAGAAGACTGGCGATGTCTTGCGAGCGGACCATCTAGTTGAGGGTGTATTGGAGGCGCGTTTGGCTGGTGATAAGGAGGCACGAGGGCTTGCGGCAAATCCAGTCAAGGAGGACCCGAAAAAGAAGAAGAAGAAGGATGTCAAGGCCGTAGCAGTGCAGCTCGCGGATGAGGTGGCTGCAGAGTACGAGAAGATCCTTGCTCAGGCAAGTTTCCACTTGGCCACAGGATCTTACCCCATCTGATTACATCTTCCTAGATTGACAACTTCTCTGGCCCAGAACTCGGCGAACTCTGCAAGAAGTACGACATTCGCAACCCGGATACTGGCAACGTTGTCACGGAACCTGTGCAGTTCAATCTCATGTTCGCATCCTCGATCGGCCCGACCGGCCAACATCCAGGCTTCCTGCGTCCGGAGACCGCACAGGGCCACTTCCTGAACTTCTCTCGCCTGCTCGACTTCAACAACGGCCGCCTTCCGTTTGCGAGCGCCCAGATCGGTCGTTCATTCCGCAATGAGATCAGTCCACGTGCGGGCCTGCTTCGCGTGCGCGAATTCACGATGGCCGAGATCGAGCACTATGTCGATCCCGCAGACAAGACCCACCCACGATTTGGCGAAGTACGCGACGTCGTTGTTGGCCTTCTGGACCGCGATACACAGAGTGGCGGCCACACGACTGTGCGAAAGATGAGCATCGGCGATGCAGTTTCTCAGGGCGTTATTGCGAACGAAACGCTTGGCTACTTTGTGGCGCGTATCTACGCTTTCCTAATCAAGATCGGTATCGACGAGAAGCGCCTGCGATTCCGCCAACACATGGCGAACGAGATGGCCCATTACGCAACGGACTGTTGGGATGCGGAAATCCAGAACAGCTACGGTTGGACGGAATGCGTTGGCTGTGCAGACCGTGCCGCATATGATCTGACGGTACACGCGAAGAAGACGGGTGCGGGGTTGGTCGTGCGCGAGGCGCTGAAGGACCCAATCGTCACGGAGAAGATTGTAGCTGAGCTCAACAAGAAGAAGATGGGCAAGGCTTTCGGGAAGGATATCGGGGTGCTGCAAAAGGTGCTCGATGATTGCGAGGAGACGCAGCTCGAGAAGCTTCAGGGGGAGTTGGCACAAGGGTACGTTGTCCTATCTCCAGTCTCAATCGGTACTCGCCTCCGTGTGTATCTTCCTTCGGTTACCTCAAGGGAGCTGCTTGTACTGTTCTGGGCTCGAGCGGCCATGATCATCTCTGTCCCTATTCGTCATGCCGGCCTGCGCTTTTACGCCTTCGTGCGTTTCGCCGTCTCTACGAGCGCCGGCGTCGTTTACACGCTTGCTTCTCTTGCATCATGGGCGTGTAACGGAGATTGGCCTTGGCGATCTAGACGCAATTGAATACCGGCTTTCTTCCCCGGAATACTCTCGTCATTCATACCACAGCTCATCCACGCTTACCCCGCATTGGTACATGATCGCTGACGATCATGCGTAATAGTTCTGTCGCACTCACGACTCCGGACGGTCGCGTGCTCACTCTTGACCGGGAGATGCTCACGATTGAGAAGAAGACGTTCAAGCAATCTGGTGCGCCTTCTTCATTGTCGCTTCATACCTGTCCATGCCCTAATTGTCATACATCTACGTGCGCGCATCTCTTCTTCTTGGCTGGCCACTTCCCTGTCATATCTGGCATTTCATCAAACACTACAATGCCGTTTACCGCCATACACCCACCTCGTTCGCCGTATCGCGCGCCTATCCTTGTTGGTCTCATGACCTTCTTTAGTACGCGAATACACGCCGAACGTCATTGAGCCCTCGTTCGGTCTCGGCCGCATCCTATACGCCCTCCTTGAACACAGTTTCTGGGCTCGTGAGCAGGACATCGAGCGCGGTGTATGTTCTCGTGATCATCCTACGAACCCTTGACGTTGATACTTGGTTCCAGGTTCTCTCGCTTCCGCCGGTAGTCGCACCGACCAAGGTGCTCATCGTGCCATTGAGCGCTAAGGAGGAGTTCATGCCGCTGGTCCGCGAAGTCTGTGAGTCAGCCCCAAACGTATTCATGACGCCCCAAAGATCGAACGACGCTAATGGCCTCTTGACAATCGGGAACAGCGGCAAAGTTCCGTAAAGCCGGTGTCTCTGCCCGCGTGGACGACAGCAACACTAGTATCGGGAAGCGGTACGCACGCAACGACGAGCTCGGCACGCCATTCGGGGTTACACTCGACTTTGCCTGTACGTCTCCTTTCCTATGATCTCACCCTACCCTCGCGCTCTCGACCTGGCTAGAAGAGAAGAGCTAACCGCTTGTTTCCCCGCATTGCCCTCGCCCCCCGCACCCCTTCCATCTCCGTGCCTCTCATGTCATGCCGTCATGACGCCCATGTCCGCGCCCACAGCCGTATCGAAGGGCACCATGACGCTCCGGTGAGCCCTGATTATGTTTTAGAGGTGAGCATGTGCTGATCTGGCGCGTGTCCGTGTACAGCGAGCGTGACACGACGGGCCAACTTATTGGCGAGATTGACGAGGTCGTCAGCCTCGTTGTACAACTCGTGGAGGGCACGATTGATTGGGCAGAGGCATGCAAACGCCTGCCCTCGTATGACGGCGTGCAGGCCGTCGAGTAGACTGGCCATGCCCGGCGTTGTTGTTCTGTGGGCGCTTATTACGCACTCGTGGGCGCTTTATGTGTGCGCCTGTACGCAAAATGCCGGACCTATGACTTATAGGCAATAGAAGAAGTTTCCAGGCACTGACGTCTGGCCTCTGACGTGCATATCTACTGCAAGATCCATCTGCCAGCCGCCGCGATCATCTTCCCATAGTCTTCAATCAACCCACGTGACCGTGTCGAATGTTCATGTCGACCTCGCCGCAGCACGCCGCCTCGCCACAGCGGGACAGGTTATTTTTGCTCTTTCGCGGCCCGTACGATTGGTGCAAGATGCCAACAAGCTCATATGTTTGTTTCTGGCGACTAAACCCTGCAGCACCCATTTCTCCGGGGCTAAAACTCGACGCTCGCACCCGCACTGGCCGCGCATCCGCCGCCCACGAGTACATCTTCTCCTGCACTTGACCGTCTCAGTGCTCTCGGCCTTTGTTCATGTTCCGAGGCATGCGTGCGCAGCCTGGGTGATAAGCAGACGCTGCACTCAAGAGGCTTGAACTTTCTGGTCATCAGACCATCGAGCGATACTCGAATCGGATGGTTGACCATCGATTATCCTGCGATCCCCCTTCATCGAGGCAGCATCGCTTCATGTGCGCGTTTCTTCGCGCGCAGGCTAAAGCAGATAGATGAATCCATGTACGCATCCGTCCTGAAAGGCGGTGTCTGTGGAGCTCATCTTACAACGACGACTGTTGACTCTGAAGGGCTATCGGACCCGTCGCGAAATGGGCGCGAAGCTCTCATACCTAACTATGAATGTTACAGGTCATATCGCCCTTCAGGATGAAAGGCCTGTAACGCCATTTTACCATCTTGGCTGACTGTGCAGTAAAGTCCAACTTGCGTCTGCACTTGGCATTCTCCCGGGTGTCTATTCGTGTGCTTCGACTGATTCTGCAGGTCCATCTCTCGGCGGGCGGTATTGAAGTGGGCGCCTGAAGAAGCTCGTAGCGCGTACAAGTAATCACCCGTCGGCCTTCCGTGGACATGCTGTACAGGTCAGTAGCATCTCTGACTCGCCCGTCGATCTGCTCCGGTGTGTGCGGGAGCACAAGAGGAGATGCGATTTGGACGCGGTCCGAGCGCTTTCTTCTCAGGCTCAGGGCGTGTGGTCGTGGACCGTGCCCACGGGTTATACCGCCATCTGTTCGCGCTCGGCGAAATCGCAAAGCGCTTTGGGAATGACGACTGCTGTAAAGTGTGCATACGGCGGTCGTGTTCCGCAGCCCGGACGAGCGGGCGTGCGGTTCCGTTTGAGTCTGCATCGTTGCGCAGTCTCGAAGGGGATGCTTCAACAGGATATATCAGTCTTCCACGACATACGGCGAAACAGCGGGATTGGCGTATGTCGGATACGATCGATGTACATTGGTACATTGGCCTCTGCTATTGCTCTTCGCCTCCGCGGGCGGGGGCCACACTCACGCATAGCTAGCGGGCAAAGTAACATCCTGGCGGGAGTCTATTAGCCTATGACCTACGGCATACCCAGGCCACGTTCCGTTGGGCCACAGGTCGTAAGACGTACAGATAGACACCGGTGAGAAGGCATCGTCGTCGGCCTGGGACTGTATCGATGCACAGAATGTGCCACCGCGGCGGCGAAGCACCAATGTAATAACCTCGGCAGGGCCCGCCGCACCGAACGCGCCTCATATGTCTGAATGTTCAGATCCCGATGTTCCTTATCTCTATCTCTTCGCGGCCAACGGTGAAGTTGGCCGAGGGTTCTTGAAGTGTTCAATGTTGCCTGCCACATATGGCTCGGTGCGGAGAGGTTGGATTGGGTCGTCCGCGGTTCATTCTTCCGCCTATCGCTCAAAGCCTTGCCTTGCGCACGGTTTCAAAGCGTGTTCTGGGAATTTGAGAGCAATACGCGATTGTAAGAGACCCTGTACGTATGGCCGCCGCAGCGTCGTCGGCCGTCGCGAAGGACCGTATCGCGCGAGATTATGTGCTGCAACGTGTAAAAGTGCTCTACGGCAGTGGTGCGGCACCTATTCATCGAGCGCTACCCAGGGCGAATCGTTCGTGGGACCCTCAGCCTCGAACTGCAGACTGTCAACGAACCACAGAGCAGAACTCGCTTTGTTGCAGATGCGGGAGCTGTAACCGATTGTACGTCTCGGCGTAAAGTCGAGGAGATTCGAGACCGACCAGGCCGACTCGAGGCGCGCGCTCTTGCAGGGAATGCAGGATAGTCTTGTGTGGGCGCAATGAGTTCGGTAGAGCATTTTCCTTTTGCTTCTCGACACAGTTTTTACCGTGTCGCTGACGCATGGGCGTAATTCGAATAGGCTGCGTCACACTGCGTCAACAAGATCTGGTCGGGGCCGATGCGCGCGCCGAGAAGGGCAGGGCGGCAAGACGTCGACATTGGTGGTCATGCGAAATTGGGTATAGGCCGGCGGTTCTTTTGATGGTAAAGTTGGATGGAAAGTTTGAATAGGGGCTCCAGAGAGAAGTGGGCGAGCTAAAACGTCGCATGTTTGGTATGTGCGCTTCACAGCGGGTCTATCCTTCGCGGTACTTGATGAACATTGGCTCAATGTTTCACCCTACACTCACGGCGAGCGCGGACTTGGTGAGGATCTGGCGGTATACATGTATTCCGGCGTTGTGGAGCGTAGAGGGAGTTCAACAGTCATATTCAGATTGACAAGCTCACGCATGACAGGTGCGTGCGGTACGTATGAAAGTGCTGCGGCGGGAAACTCAGTCAGGCGGACATCTGTGAGACGCTGCTCTACAGACAAATGACGATGAGCTGTGTGCCAGATCCATCTAATATCTTTTAGCTAGCTCGGGGACAGGCTATATCACTGGGAGATCACGAAATATTGTGAGGGAGATTCACGCGGCCGGCGGAGATGATGGCGCGCTGTCGCTCATGTATGAGGCGGATAGAGGGCCGGATACCACGTATCGTACTGTCAGCCACAAGCGCACGTCGGTGAACGTAGGATTCAAACCGGAACGCGCGCGAATACCTTCGTGTTCATGTCTTTGCCGACTTGAGAGAAGCGGGCGGCGCGGCAGGCCCCGGAGAAGATGTCCGGCGGGTGGGACCATACGCGGGTCGTTAGGTACAGTCAGCACGACGTGGTCGGACACTTGTGGGTGTATTGTATTGTCGCGATGTGATGCCGGATGGTGTATATCAGGCGTATCAGTGTGTGGGAGGTGGACCGGCGGGTGGATGTGGCCCATGTTGGCTGTGGGCCGAGCGCTCTCAACAGCTGTCAGATACTCAGGGCAATATATGCCAGACCTGGCGATGCGAAACGATGAACGCCGCCGGGAACAGTATGAAGCCATGGGTGCTTGGAAACGACACAGATGGATAGGTGAAGGGAAGATAGAACTACGACGCGATGGGCGCATACATGGCACCTTCAGTGAAGTTAATTTGCTTGGAAGTTTTGAGAGTGGCGTCCGGAGATGACCCAGCGGGTGCACTGCAGAGCTTGAAGCAAAGCGACCAATTGGCGCTAGGGTGCATGGGGATCAGCCCCGGCGACAAAGGGAGGAGGGAGCATCAGCGTAATGGATATAGGGGCATTCGGTGTACGTCAAGAGTCGCAGCGCGTGGTGGCGGCTGCCTTTTGATAGAGGTCTGGGAAAGCTTGAACGAGGCGAGTCGGTCGGAACCCCTGCTATACGCAGAAGACAGGCTTGAGTTTCCAGGAAGCCGACCGGAAAGGTCGAAGCACCATTGCCGTCGAGTGAACCGCGGACACCGACGAGAACCATGTTGATGGAAAGGGCGAAAGGAAGACGGCACAAGCAGGAAGTGCAGCTTATCTTCCATCAAAAGACGACCCTAAATCGGAAGTTGGGTTGCACTGCGAGTTGTTGCCCACGGCCGGGCGGCTTCAGGAAAGCCAATTGGCCGAACTTGATCTGCATGTGCAACGCGGTCCAGACCGCTTCACACCCGCGTCGCATACCATATATAAGCGCAGATCTGGATGTCTCACCTTTCAACCAGGCCTTCGCACCCTACTCTACTCTGCCGCAGCGCCCTTTGCCGCTCGCAACACTAGCGCCCTAACATCTCTTTCGCGCCACCAACTCTTGAACAGTAGACATGTCTGGCCAACCACCATCGCACCTCGTCTCGCTGCCCAGCCTCTCCTCGCAACTCTCCTCGTTGCCACAAGCGGGCCATATAGCGAACGTGAGCATGTACACCTCGCCACTAGCTGGTCAACATGCTGGCGCGAGCGAAGCCAAGGTACGTTGCATGCTCGACGCGACGCGACGCGTTTGTCTGAGACATTTTCTCCAGCTCCGCAAAGCCCTATCACACAACGGCTCTGGCGCACCCATGCATTACCCACCCCCACAATCCGCCAATGGCGGTGGTCTCATGATGCGAGCACCCGTATGTTGAACTGCTACCCACTCGCCACACCCTCGCTCACCCCCTTCCGCAGGTTCGCACAAAATGAATCAAACTTCCGGCCAAACAAATGCAAAACAAAACTATAGACCCTCGCATTCGTTACCCGGGACTTTGCAGCTCCTTTGGTACCTCGCCTGCTCTCGATTACCCCTCCGCACATCATTCCCTAGAAGCGCCTGTCGCCGCATCCTTTCATCCTGGTCTGTATGTTGTCTGCCTCGCATCGTTATCTTGTCTTGCAATCTTGTGTCTATGTTCTGCTACCAGCACTCCCCGCGCTACCGTACTTCTACACGCTCTCCTACTGCTACATCATCTCCGTATTCTCCACCTTTGCGTCGCCCACTCTACATTACTCCCCCTCGCGTCGCATCGCCGTACGTCTCCCCGGGCTTTGTGCTGGTACTCTCGCGTATTATCCACGTCGCTGAATCTGCTTTACTTGTTGGAATATAGTATGTTTGTCGCTGTCCTCATCGCACTGTTGCAGTCTGCTGCCCCGCGCCACTGGAGCACCCCGAAGATGAAGCTTTCGGCTGTCAATCGGCAAGGCGACCTGGAGATCTCGCTTGCGACGCGCGCCAATCTCAACCCCTTGTGGCACGCGGAGCGCCCGACTGGACTTCGGCCATCTCCATCTCCTGCTGACTTCTTACGGTTCACACCGTCCGACGCTTCTCCGTGCGTCCTGCCTTCTATCCTGGGGTTTCTCCCTCGCCGAACTTCTTGAACAGCCATCGGTTTTCTACGCGCCGGAACGAACTCATTGTGACGCGAGAAGGGAATACTACTTCGGGATGCGCGGATCTCGCTCATGTTTTCTACACAGAGCGCGTCTTGACATGTCCTGGACCAGTACCCGCGTGCGCTCGCACGGCATGGACGGGTGTACGTACGCCGCCGTGTGCGCGTTGTTGCGCCTTCGCATCTCAGACCGACTCGTGCATCAGAGCAGGCAGATGGTCGAGTAGAGTTTTCGTGCCGGGCCTCCTATCTCTCCCGCACCGCCGCGGTGTACTCAGGCTGTCGACCTGCCGCCCATGATATGGCGGGGAGACGCCGCGCACCCCGGTTCCTGCATGACCATCACGACGATCCACCGTACGAGCGCGGCTACGCGGTCTCCGTGCTAAGCGACAACAGTCCAGACCGCCCGAGCGGAGTAGTTGGACAAAGACGAGCGCGATGTGCCCTGCAGGCCCGAGCTTGTTGTTGTGATGACGCGCGATGATATCGCGGCCGCTCATCTCCCCCGACTCCCCCGACGTAGTGCGCTGATCCTGTCGCGTCTTCGCACTGCTCGATCTCAGACGTCAGCTCTGCCCCGCTCCAAGTTCTCGCCTCTGTCAGTCGCGGTCGACTCGGGCTTCCGAAGGCGCTCATATCATCGTCGTCCTGCCCCTTACTGCGTTCTTCAACACGTATGATCTGTTGCTTTGTCGTTCATGTGTGGCCCTATTCCGACGCTTGCGGCCCGCCACAATATCAAATAGTCCACACCGCTCTATTGGCTGCGCACAGGCAAAACGTCGGGTTCAACCGGCGCGCTTAGGCGGACTCAGCGGACCGCGCGGTACCAGCGACGGTCGCAATACGCAGGACAACTATAAACCCTGACAATCTTCGCGAGCGCCCTGTAAGGTGTAGCCTGGGCCACAATGCTTTCCGCACAGTAGCGTGGAGGTCCCTGAATAGCCAAATTCTCGCGCTCAATATCCTGACTGGCCGGCGATTTATTTAGCGTTTGCCTCTAACTTTGACGGTCGGGCCACGGCGATCTATGCTACTCTTCCTCGTGAATCAACTGCGTGCGCCGCTCGTGCCCGAGACGTGTCCGCTGCGTGGGATGTGCGTGGCCGACGACATACAGCGAGCTTAGCATTCAAACCTTAGACGCCAATGCGCTCGCTACCTTTCACGTCAGAAACCTGGGGTATCAGAGTTGAGCTGTTGGTCTGCCATCCAATACAAACTCCGACTGTATCGCGTTATATCAGTCGTCGTGGGCGACATATGGGCAGATTGTGTGCGCTTTACGTCTGTTGTGCAAGGGTGGCCTCGAGGCAAGTCGCTATCTGA
This sequence comes from Peniophora sp. CBMAI 1063, assembly GCA_900536885.1. Taxonomy (NCBI): domain Eukaryota; kingdom Fungi; phylum Basidiomycota; class Agaricomycetes; order Russulales; family Peniophoraceae; genus Peniophora; species Peniophora sp. CBMAI 1063. The sequence continues at coordinate 209,522 of UWZB01000257.1, read as the reverse complement.
CCTCTTCGCGCAGGCTCTTCTACTTGTACGTTCAAGCGCCCGGAGAGCCACACGCCCCACCGAATACACCCATGGCTTATAGAGATCCGCTTCTGCAGAACGGCAATCTGGAGTTGTCCCTACCCGGTCTAGTCGAGTGATTACCTTCCTCGCATACCGCACCCGCGGCACCGCGTTTGTGTGGGCGTGCCACTGATTGTGCGTCCACACGCGGAGGGGCATCGATCTCAAGTCGATCTTTGGAGCTGTCATGGAGAGGATCTAGCCGGCGGCGAGCGTACGAGGAAAGAAGAGAGCTCGAGAAGGCAAAGCATGAGCGATGTTCGTGATTGCTAGTGGCGTTTCGAGCTCCGCTGTGAACGTTGAGTATAGAAGCTGCATTTGTGGGCCTGTGGCCCGCGGAGCGTGAGTACCTCGAGGACTGTGGCCTGCGAAGCGCAAACTTTGTTTTGCCATCGCCTGAGCTGAGCCCTCGCACGTCGTCTCTGGTCGGATCCTACAGGCATTGTACTCACATTGACCGGAGCCCAGTGGACCATCTAGACATGTCCCTGACTCAAGCAGCGGAGGTCGCCATGGGTTTGAAAAAGCCATATACCATCGAGCAGAGTACATCCGCGCAATCAAGTTCATACCGGTGTTTTTGAAGTCCCTTGCAGCTCTCTGCTATATCCTTTTCCGCGTCGATCTCATTGTGCATCTACCCACAACCTCTCCGGTGCCACAGCTTCGCCAGTACCTCGGTGCCGATGAGCCCTTCGATCGTTGCACATCTTTCACATTGTCTTCATGGCACATCATAGTTCGCTGTCAGTCAATCTATCGACACCCACAGCGAGTAAAAGCGGCCGTTGAGTCTAGACGGCGCTCTATAACCCGTACGAAAGAGGCAGGAGTAGTGACTCGAACTCAAAGCCCTGCACTAGACATACCTCTTCCCACCCAGGCCTATATCGCTGCCTGTATGCGCTGGTATGTGTCTTGATGGTATTGATCCTTGCAAGTTGCCGGCCATCGCGCACGAGCTCTAAAAGTACCACAGGGCTATCGCAAACACCTCGGTGCCGATCCACCGACGACCGTCGCCCTCGTTTGAGGTCGCCCTCACGCCCGGGTGATGGCGCATCAACCGACGGCCAGCACTTCGATGCGCCACTGAACTCTAGCTCACCAAGCCACTCAGTCATGCAAGGATGCCTCGAACACGTTGCTGTGCAGTCTTGTACGCCGGGTATTTGCCGTGTAGAACGCCGATGTCCGACGCCACACCCATCGCTCGGCGACTGGTAAGGTGCGATATATACCGACTGGTTGAGGCGCGACCTGTACTGAGGCCTATACGAGAGCCTTCAGGGTCGACTGATCTATACCGTGGGTGCCGACATGAGAGCACTACACATATCCGAACATATAGTTCTGACACCGCATGGACAACCGCGAGTTGACACTCCATGTTCACGAGGGTATGTTCTATCGTAACTGACAGTCACCCGCGCTTTAAAGTACGTTCGCGCAACTGCGCAACTCGAGATCGTCCGTAGCAAGCCGTACGTATTGTTGCTCGGGCCGCGTCGAGAGAGTTGATCCATGTCTTCGCCGAGTCGGCTTGTTGGTTTGACAAGCCTGCACGGCGGCCTCGCTACGTACACCCATCCCGCGTGCTTGCTCTTGAGAAAGAGCTACGCATGAGACAAACACGCCGTTGCGAGTTGCAGTGTTCAGCATGTAGCGTATGGGATAGACCATGCTGGGCCCGGTGCGGCATGGTGGCGAGGATCAAGTCGCAATTTCAGGAGTTGCACAGGCCCTTCAATATAAATGTTACAAAAGATTATATTGCTATGATTTGAAAAGTCTTCAACGGCGCCTTAGCCAAGTGGTTACGGCGAGAGATTAGAAATCTCTTCTCCTTTGGAGGCGTAGGTTCGAATCCTGCAGGCGTCGCTTCGTTTTTGCCTTTCCGGACACGCTCGAGCCGCACACGATCAAGCGGAGTGATGTGCGCTCGATAGAAGAGCAACCTTGCAGCAAGTCGTACTACTGATGTACCTACTTGTTCGCATCATGTTCGAGTCTATCGGGAAGGTCTGACCTTCCGACAATTGTATAACCTTCGAGTTCACCAGTGCATCTCAGGTATCGCGATCGTTCGTAAGGCAGAGGGTACTGTGCGATAATGCAACATGCAACATGCAATAGGGACCATTTACTTCCATATAATATCAAGTAGCAATATATCGGGCACAGCATTCGATTCTCAAAAGATTGATCCCTAGCCATCGATTCCGACGACCTCCAACATACTGTCGAAGTTGGGTACACCAAGACCGGTGATCTAGGGATCATGCTCAGGGTGACAATTTGATAACGAGCGGAAAGATACGTACGGGATCCCATCCTTCGACTGCATTGAACCCAGTCTATGAAGATAGCTGTGAGCAGATGGTGAGATGGACACAACGACGACTTCGGCGTACCGTGTTGCAGCCGGGATTGTTCCCGCCAATGATGTCGGTCAGCGCGTGTGGGTTCTCGTACAGCAAAGGTTGGATGAACCCGAGCGTTGGCTTGCCAGCGGCAAGAAGCCTGTCGTTCAGGATGGCGATGGCCGACGCGAAGACAGGCGCGCTGATGCTGGTACCGGCTACCAAGCCGAAGACCTCTTGACACGCCGCTTCGACCTGGGCGCCGATCGCTGCAACATCCGGAATCCCACGACCTGACGCATTGTACAGGCCATCATACTCATCGCCAAGGGAATCGAGGAAGCCGGAAACGGCTTTGTCTTGATACCATGGGCGTGGAAAGATGTTGGAGAAGCCGCCAGAGCTGAGGAAGGCGCCGGTTTCTGTTCCGTTGTATTGAGTGGCGCCGACGGATAATACGCTGAGAGATATCATAAGCATGGAGTACGTATGTGTACGTGAGCACACTCACTATGGGCATCCGGATGGGAAGGTCGTACCGAACGTCGTGCAAGACTTGAAGCCACCGCCTGCGACGCCACCATCGCCGGATGCGAAGATCACGGTCGTGCCCATGGCAGACAGCTGCATGTAAATGTTGCATAGAGACCTACAATACGTCAGTATCGCTGGCGCGTTGTTTATACAAGGCGACTTACTGGGCAATGGGTACCGACATGGTGTCTTCATCGCTGATACACATCGTGAGTGGCATATCCGGAGATAAGTACAAGAGGCACTTACATTCCGTACGATGTAGTCACAACGTGCGAGCTACTCGCATTCGCCAAGTGTGACTCAGCAGTAGTGAGGAAGCCGCCAGTGTCGTCGTTGGCGGCCGAATCGGAGACCGAGACGAAGCGAACCGGTACGCCTGTGGCTAAGCCGACCTGAGGAGAGCGAAGTCAGATATGCCGCCGGGGATAGATTCCCTCGCTCACAGTATACTCGACGTCAAGATCAGCTTCCAGTCCTGAAAAGTTGTATCCTTGGGGGTCCTTAGGGCCGTCACCGATATAGAAGGGTTCGTAAGTGGTGTTGGGGTCGATATCGGGTCGGAGGATCTCGAGGAAGTCCTACTGTGGATCAGCGTCGTGGATCTCACAGCGGTGTCTACAGCGGCTTACCTGAAGATCAGCCCGTTGAGCGTATTGATCACCTGTGTACGCATACCAAGTCAGCTCATGATCCGAGATCATGGTCAAGCAGCGTACGAACCATATGCAGTGACTGTGATTGAGTCGTTCGGGTTAGACGTGGCAGTCGCAGGATCCGTCGGGAGGCCATACATCTGCTGTATGCACTTGGGAGTAATAATCTCAGCGCAAGTTGCATTGACGGGATCCGATGACGGTGATGAGGCGTCGTTCAGTGTCTTCGTGAGGCGTAATCCGCTCTTGGCATAGTTCGGGAACCTCGACGCAGATGAGCACGAGGCGGTGATACGTGAAGTATCAGTACGTACGAAGTTGTAGGATGAACATAGTTGATGTGGCCTTTGAGGGAAGAGGGGATGGAGTACTGGAGGGTGCGCACGGTCGATTGGTGGGTTTCTGTGGACTGGAAGGTGTAATACTCGGTTCCGAGGAGAGCGTTGGCCTGCTCGACCGTGACGCTGACTGTGAGAACATCTCCTGCCGAGGTGGAGGCTGTTGCCGCGAGGCCATGTTGGGAAAGGTAGGAATTGACAGCGCCGACGGTCTCAGACGTCGGCGAGACGTATGTATCGACCTAGTTCACGATGAGCAAATGACATGATCCTGATACCAAGGAAACCGCAAACCTCTCCACGCGTGAGCCACCTGCCATATTCATTGCTTGATGGGCTGCTGATGACCTTCAAGCGCTCTTCCAACCCAGAGATGTCAGAGTTAGCCAACTGTATCCGAAGCTCAAATGTTGTATCTGGCGGTGCGGCGTTCATCTTGACAAAGCCTAGAGGAGCAGAATCCCGACTTTCAAGAACATGGCGGGAGAAGTTGGAACCTGTTCTCAACGCCCATGAGCAGGGGAGGAGATATAGCGAGGCAACCAGATGGGTGCGCATTTCGACGTCGAGTACGGAAGGCGTCGATATGGCCCCGCCCTTCCCGAGGATGGCTTTATAGCGTCATTGTTTCAAGGCTCACTGCGCAGAAGAAGAGTTGCGAAATCGTACGCGACTACCCCAAACTACCCATTCTCTCATAGAGGATCAAGGTGAATGTCCTCGGAATTTCCACACTTTGTCCGACTTGAGCGACCGGGAGAACGACCTGTTGCGTAGCCGGTAGCAGGATTCACGCATTCTTCGCGCGCGTTCAACGAGCGTGTCGTGTGCGCGCGGTCTGCTATGCTATACGCCAAACCGCTGTAGCCCGTTCTGAGGGGCAAAGGAACAGCTGAGGTGGAGGAAGAGCGGGGCGGGCCACTGATGCCCTAGATGAAGGATGCGACGGAACAGACATAGCTGTATTTGGACGGACATATCGAGGAAGGGATGCTCCACAGCTTCTTCCATAATGCGCGCAACAGACACCGGTACGAGTCGAGTAAATCGCCGAGGGTGCAAGCAACGATAGCTCGTCCGTGCATCTGACCTGGGTCCTCGCTGCGGTACTGATAGCACCGAGATCGAAGGGTATGAGCTCGTCTAAGTCCGATTCAATTACGCCTAAGGAGAGCAATAGACCCCAGGCATGAGCGCAAGCTGAGCGCAGAAGGAGAAATGCGCGATTCGTGCGCGGACGGTCGACGCTTCGTTGCTTCCAACCCGGCCCGAAGGCCCGAACCCGGCGACCACCGACGACCGTCATCGCGATTTACTTGCTACTGCCATGACCCTGGGCGCCAGGCTGCGTGGGCTTGGACCGTCGCTAGATGAATGATGCACTTTTCTGAAGGCCGGATACGCTCTGGATAGAGACTTTCTTATACCAGAACGCGCGCTCACACGAGAACGAGAGCGGAAATATGTATACTTCACCGCAAGCGAGGGAGTTCTCAGCGCTTGATATGCGCAGTCAGCTGCACGAGCTTCTACATCCATATTGGCACTCTCAGGTGCGTATGCAGATATGTCTTACGAATATAGCGCGCTCACCGAGAATAACAGTTAAGTAGTTCGGACGAGACGCGTCCAAGCAGCGCTCCACCCCCTGAATCTGGAACAGGTCAGTGAAGCAACTCTCGGCTTGAGCCGACACTCACAGCGATATCGTGCAGGAAGTGCGCTCTGTTGCATACATAGTCTGCACTCGACGATCTTGCCCTATTCGCCTTAGCCGCCACCATATACTCAGCACCATCGATCAAACATGTCCCAACCAGTGCAACCCCAGAGCTCGCCCACGGAAATAGTCACCTTTACCATTTGTACTACGGCGGCCCAAGTTCATGGTGCCGTCTCAGTGCTGTCGCAGCACAGATTCGTCTGCCTGGATTGCGAAGGCCGTGATTTCGGGAAATTGAATGGCACCCTGTCGCTTCTCTCCTTGGGCACGCCTGTTGCGAGTGACAAGCAGCATGTTTTCATCTTGGACATCCCCTCCTTGCTCGTCAATCCAGAAGCACGCGACGTTCTCTCCGCATTCCTTATTAGCGATGCCACAACTAAAGTCACGTATGATGGGCGATGCGACTACCTTGAGATACGCGACGCACTCGGCGTAGATGTTCAACCTGTGCTTGATCTGCAGCTCGCTGAATCGCTCGCACTTGGTAGACGCGGGATGGTCCGCTTATTCTACTTCAGCGCGAGATACGTCAAAAGCAACAAGGAACTATTCGAGGGGATGCGTCGTATCATTGGCATGGATGAAGCGACGCGCACATACGTACCTAACCTCGTCCTTCCAAAGCACGGTGAGTTCTCACACGGGTCATGCTCACCTGATACGGAGCTGACCATGTGCATGGCTCTCGACAGACGCAGTGAAAGAGATGCATAGACGGAACGAGTCGTACCGCTGGATGGATCGACCGCTGTCAGACGAGCTGTTATCTTACGCCGCATGCGATGTACGCGCCATCGCCCATCTTCTCAAGACGTTTCGGTCTCGCCATATCATTCCAAGCAACGCAAGCCCGGAACTACCCAAGCTCATGCGGAAGTCAACTCGCTACGTGACTCGCAATGGCGTGTCGACGCGTGCACAATTCAATGCTCCCGGCGAGTTTGCTCTGTTCGCTGGCGACCGTACACTCTACTTTCCGATCGCGCTGTCTGGGCCGCTTCAAATGCTCCTAGCTTGCCATACCTGCGGCTCGAACCTGCCTTTGGTGTGCTTTCAAGTGCGGGACGCTCGAAGGAGAGTGCAATGTCGGGCATGCGTTGCTTGGGTCCAAGCCCCTAAGATCGGAAAACATGTCAGAGCCACGGCCGAAGCGCTGCCCGGACACTCGGTGGAGTCGGACTGGGTTGACCTCGGAGCATAAGGCGTCTCTGACTCATCCTTCACAAAGATATAGTAAGCACAGGACTTTCTGCTATCACATATTCACCGGAGACTGATTGCATCTTAGCTACAGGACCCGGTTCAACCTTGAAGCAGCGATCAATCGAGGCATTTGCGCTCGTATTGATACAGCCCACGCGCTACATCCTTCGAATGAGTATGATGTTGTATGTGGACGCCGTGGTTCATGCCGAGAACCGGTTGTGGCATCTTTCCTTTTGATATTCCTGCTTGAGCCTCGAATGTCCTAGTCCATCTTGGCCTGAGCTTTGTATGCGTATTTGACTACATGAAGAAACTTAGAACCGTCACGTTGCCCGCTACCCTCTCCGACCTCATCATACTCTCAGGCGCGCCGACCCCTTCGAAGGCTCATAAGACTTATAAGGCATGGAAGCACCCCGGCTTGCGATCCTTTGGGATCCGTTCCCGCACTCTCCGGGCTGCACATCGGCACTGGCGCTGCATTCGGTGCTATCCGGACCTGATACCCGCGATTCTATCTGCCGATCACGTTTAGCCTGATTACTCCATTGAGCGAGTCGCCCGCATACAAAGCGATGGCTTCGGGGCAAGACAAGCTCGTCGGTTTCGCGCTCTTCCCATGGCCGCCATGTATACATCCGCTGACGTAGCCGTACTTGCTCTGGTCTTGGGATGGTGGGCGTATCTGCTCTCACGCAGGATTACGCGTCTTCCGCCCAGTCCCAAACTTTGGCCGGTCATCGGCGCTGCGCGGGAGATGATGTCGAAGGAGTTGTGGTTAGTCGCGCAGCGGTGGGGCAAAGAGCTCGGTGTGTCCTCTATGTCTCTTCGAAGCGGGTGGGCGAAGTACTCACACAGTGCTCAGGCGACGTCATATATCTGTCAGTGATGGGTCAAGGCATCGTGTTTTTGAACTCCCGTAAGGCGGCATTCGACCTGTTGGACCGACGAGGCGGTATATACTCTGATCGGCCACACCTCGTGATGAGTGGTGAACTGTACGTGTTCTCCCTTCGTCTATTTTGATATGAGCTCACCCACCCTAGATGCGGATGCTCCGACATGGTTGCCTTCACGGGCTACGGGGAGCAGTCAAAGTGAGGAGTAACGCTCGAGAAGACTGTGATATCACGCGCGAGGTCGCTGACCATGACTTCCGCAGGAGACAACGCCGCCTCTTTGCGAACGCTTTCGGACCGCAACACATACCTTCATACCTCCCTTTGATTGTGGATGCGACGATGGACGTACTGCGACAGCTGGTACGGACGCCGAAGCAATACCAGGAACACTTCCGAAGGTACTTGACCAGTCCTTTTGGTGATTGTTTGTGCGACTCGATGGTTGAATCAGAACGCAGGTACACGGGAGGACTGACTTTGCAAGTGGTCTACGGATACAAGCCCGTAACGGAAGGTCCTGATGCTATGATTGACTTCTCCGAGGAGTGCATCGATCTTCTCGCAAATCGGATCGCGTCAAGCGGCTCTGTGTGGCTTGTCGACATCTTTCCGCAAAGTATGTCCGTAACCTTTCACCTGTTGTTGGCAGCGACACATTTGACGCGATACACCAGTGAAGAACTTACCGGAGTGGTTACCGGGTACACGCTTCAGGAGCTTGGCTCGAGAGTGGAAGGCGAAGATGGAGGCGTGGGTGGATCAACCGTACGCTTGGATGAAGACCGCGGTGGTGAGCCTCAGTGTTGCTCTGGCGATACAACTGAAGGATGCCTATGTCGACGTAGGCGAGCGGAAGTGCACCGGTATCGTTTTGTTCAACTCTTCTGGAGCAAAAGTACGGTGCCCTCACCGAAGAGTTTGAACACGACCTCAGCTGGACCGCGAATTCGATGTATGCGGCCAGTCTTGATACGGTACGTCGTCGAAACATCCTGTTTCATCATGTTCCATCACTGATTTGACATCTGCCCCGAAGACCGTCGCGACAATGAGCCACTTTGTGCTCGCGATGATCCTACATCCAGAAGTTCTCCGACGTGCGCAGGTCGAGATCGATAGTGTCGTGGGCGTTGACCGCTTGCCTACCTTTGAAGACCGCGGCCGCTTGCCATATGGTTCGTTCCTTGTCCAAGGGCCACAAAATGAGACTCATCCTCGACCTTAGTGAGTGCTGTCGTAGACGAGACATTGCGCTATGCGTGCCCCGTGCCGCTTGGTGAGTGCTATAACATACAAGTCGTGAATCGCAGCTCACGGCACTTTCAAAGGGTTGCCACATAGACTCGTAGAAGATGACACATACGAAGGGATGCATGTACCAAAAGGGTCCTTCGTTTTTGCTAACATCTGGTACGGAAGCATATGCGCGTCGGATCTTTGTACTATAGGCTCAACAGTACCTAGGGCCATCCTGCGAGATCCTGTTCTCTATCCGGACCCAGACGTGTTCAAACCCGAGCGCTTTCTTGATCTCACCCCCGAGTACCGCGCCACCTCAGATCCTCGCAACTATGCCTTTGGCTTTGGGCGTAGGATATGCCCTGGAATGCATCTAGTTGATGCATCGATATGGCTGCTCATCGCATGCATGCTAGCAACCTTCGAAATGAGAAAGGCCAAAGACGATGCAGGCGGAAACGTGGAGCCTGTTGTTGAGTATCGCAACTCGGTCTTTAGGTGAGCTATCAATAAGTCACCTCACGCAACGGATCTGACAAATACACAGGACACCGAGCTCATTTGCGTGCGACATCATGCCTCGATCTGCGAGGGCGGTGGCATTGCTGGAGGAGATGTAGCACGGTCGATATTGCGTATGAATGAGAAGGATAGACTGGCATATTGGGATACTCTTGTATTTGTAATGCTGGTCGAGAATCGTCCAATGTCACACCGCGGACGGAACCTGGTCCTGAGCCGCGCAGTTCTCGCAGCGTGATGGCGTGGCGGGTTGACATCGGTTGCTATGGGCGATGCACAAGTCGTCCACCACTAACACGAGTGTCCGTACGCTTTTCTTCAGTTGCTGCAGTACTTGACCGTATGGACATGCGCTGTCTACTGCCAAGTCAGCCCATCTGAACGTTTTGGTCTAGAACACGACAACAGGCTACACACCAGTACTATGCGCTGGCGTCTCGACGTGCGATGTAAGAGAACCTGCGGTCTTTTGACGTTTGGCCATGCGTTCGTCCTGGTTCATGCCTTCAAGGTACAGAGAAGGCGGGGTAGCTTTGCGTTTGAGAGTTGAGCCATGTCCTGCCGCGCTTCCGAAGCGCGAGATCTCGGTGTCCTCCGCGTAAGCATCGGAAGCTCTGCTCGAAGGACCTGCCGATGGTACACGTATATTTTCCTGGAAATACTCATTCAATCATATGCTCTTGGATTTGCACGATTGAGCAACCCACCTGCTCATCACCCGCGCCGAGAATGTTCATCTCCCTATATATCCTGTGCCCGCTCGCCGCAGGAGGTGTCGGTGTGGCGGGGTTGTCGCCGTTTACGGGTGCCATCACATGGGCACTGCTCGCCAGCGCGAATGATGTCCCGCGCAACCTAGGCGGCTGAACATATGCAGGTAAGCATCACTCAGAGAATGCGAGTGCTTGTATGGGATGCTCACCACTGCAGGCGGCCGGGCGGGTGCGCCAGAGGAGACAGCGCAGGGTGACACGGGGCTACCAAGCGGAGCCTCGGATGTGCTTTGGACAGCGTGAGAGGAAGGTATTGGAGAGGTTGTGGTCGAATGGTGCGCGGTAGAGCTAGGAAGGGATGTGGGCGGGTGAAGCACCAGGTGTAGGCACGGTATATTGAGTGGTCGTGGAGTTGGTTGGTGTTTGTGATGTCGTTGGGCTCGCAGTGTTCGAATCGACCATTGCCTGTGGTGTAGCGCTGTTGGGGACAGTCTGAGAGGACGTCTCTATTCAAGGGTAAGTCGGACACTCGACGTAGATGGCAACGTGTTTTCCACCAAGGCAGACCCACCACGCATACTGCGGGTCAATGTCTTCTATCCCCGATGACCATAGCGGTATGTAGGCAGCGTGCTCCCCAAGCAATCGCGGCCACGCCGTGCGGTGGAGTATGGGCAAGCGAAGGAGCAGGGTGATATAAACAAAGCACTGCACTAGGTGCAGAAACGATGCCTTCGCCTTCCGAAGTTCCTCCGTCGTAGGTACGGCCTTGCAAAGCTCTCTCTGAAAGAAGAGATCAGCAATGGAGTCCACGAATGCGTGGAATGAGCGTACCATTTCAGCGATGAAGATCTTATGAGCGGCCTTGATCTGTCGAGCGTTCGTTGCATGAGGGAACTTGCGAAAGCACTGCAAGCCGCGGGCGACTAGGATTTCCACACGCTTGTCGTCGTTCTTGTCGATCAGGATGCGGTCGAGGACGAATCTCTTCAAGTTCACTGGATCGGCAAGGTGCTCTAGGATGAGAGCGACCACCTGTGGGTCTGGATGCATGGCAGTACGGCCGCAAGAGAATGGGAAGGGCGCGAGTAACAGAAGGGCAGAGGAAAGGGAGGTGTTGATGGGGCTTTTAACCGCGGCTTTCGCGAGTTAAGGCTTCCGAATGTGTGGTCCCCGCGTTCTCACACAGCTGATCCTGCTCTGCTGATTGTTCCGCTTCGTCGGCCATTGAGAAGTTCGGTCGTGGGCGATATTGACAGCGCAGACAGCCAGGTGTAGTAGTACTGCAGAGAGCGGATCAGAGGCGTCCTGGCCCCGTATTGTAAGGCTTCAAGTAGTATCGCGGACACCTACAAGCACTCCGATGCTCGGACGTGGTGGGATGCGGTCGGAGCAGCAAAATGCATAGGTCGGAGCAGCAGAACGTATGTCGGAGGAGCATGGTGCGCGGTCAAGATAGAGCGTCGATCGGACGGCTCGGCCAGAATAGCTGTATCTTATCGACTAAAGAGGACCATCCCTCAAAGCGTGAAGTACACTGTCCGCCCCGCGTTTGGCGGATTAAGAATCCAGTCGATGTCGATATGCCGCCTTGCGGCCTTCAACAAGCGCCCTCGGCTGGCGTTCACGTGGGTTGTGGGAGAAAAGGGGGCGGAACCGACGAGCACCGAGTCGCTGAAGCAGTCGAGTCGACTGAAGGGTAAGGAAAAGTGCTGCTGATTCGGGCACTAGTTATGCAAGATGAAGGAAGGAGGAACGTCGTCAGTCCCGGTCAACCGGGACTCATCATAGTATCACACGCGCTTGACGGTCCGGCACCCCTCGGAACCCGTCGGTCTGCGTCGGCGATGAGATGGGTTAGCTCCTGCCCTCATCTCCCCGTACTGTACTGGCCCTACTTACATGATATCGAGCTTGAGGCAAAACTCGACCTGGATTGCGCGGACCGCGCTGGTGTCTTGAATTTGGCTCCGATGCTTGTCCGATGCACCGGCACCTCTGCCGGTCGCTTGCCGGATGGCACTATGCAGTATCGATACCTCTACCGTCACTCTTACACTTCATCTGAATCAGAACCTGTTATACACATGATGAATTATGACTCTGGTACGAATTATCTTGCATCGTACTTCAAGTGCTATTGCAACTTGAACCTTGTACGCTTGAACCTTGTACTAGCCTCTACGGTCTTAGTGCGAGCAAGTCTACCTCGATACCTTCATCCGTCAGTCTTGTGCGTCGTGCCCTGGGCTTGCCATAGGAAGGGCAAAAGTCTTTATTGCTGCACCAGTTGAGATAGCGCGTCTTCCGATGTCGCTCATGCCCGGGAACTGCAATGATTGAGTACTCCCATGACAAGCCTGACGCGTCGGTAAGCGTATGCCCTCTCAAACAGAGCCATTTAAAGGATATTTGAGATGCACTCGGCTGAATGCGAGCCTGAGCTCTGCGATGTCCGGAACCGGGACCTCGATTCGGTGAAGAGCCCTCCGGCAGCATACTGCATATGTCGGGATGTGCGCACCACTTCTAGGTTGATATCCATGACTGAAGAGCATCAGTCGAATCGCATCTGAGCCATTGTTTTCGATACTGTAAAGAAAGCCGGGCCTTGTTGGTGTTCAACGTTCAGCGCAACATTGATCGGAACTCGTTCGTCGAGAGGTTCCGATGCGGGACCATGTCCCGATCAATCAGGCGCGTCGAATCCCGCGTCGGTTTGAGTCGCGTTCAGTGCTGTGAGCTCGCAGCTGCCCACAGCACATCGGGACTCAAGTATGGTTAGGATAAGAATATATTCGTACGACATCTGCTAGTGAGATAGAACGACAATCAACTCACAATATGTACTTGCGTGACATTGATGTCCCCCAAGTACCGGGATGCCTCTGGATCGTATCTGGTTGGGGATCTGAATCCTTCTTGGACCGTATCTATATAGAAGCTCACTCAAGCTTACAAAGTCCACCACCCATTAACAGCTGTCAGAAGCTAGTCCCAACGTCAGACTGGTGGTCGATAACTCGCCACTCATTGATCCCGGATCGCCGGGACTGTAACCAAGCCGGGACATCGAGAACTGTTCTTGTCTATCTCATTCGTGCATCGTCTATATGAATGAATGCAAGCCCCTCTTACACCCCCAGACATTTATCTAGAGCTCAACACTCATGTCTACGACGATGTTGGCGCGATGTGAGCGTACGAGAGAACCTGAAAGAACGCGGAACCTTGCGCGGAACCGGGAACTTGAGCGTGGAAACGTGCACGTGCCACCAATAACGTCCCTGCTGCCCGGAAGCACTCGCCACCATCCGGAACCCTCGTCTACGTCTGCACTTCTTTCGAAATAGTACTATGGCTTCACATAGCCTTGATCGAGGCAGTCTCATATAACTAAATCTACCCTCGGCCACATCGACGGCATGTAGATTGCTCCTCGTCGCGCCTGCTCACTACTGGCCAGCGCCTACCTATACCGGGACGACCATGACACCTTCACGCGCCTGTCGCCGATGTTGGGCTTGATCGTGAACAGCGTAGGCTGGCTAGCCGACTGACCCTGGGCTGATGTGACGATTCGCACTTCTACTCACTCCATCGACCGGATACCCCGGGGCATGCCAGCGTCAAAGGTAAAGGTCACTCTTGTCATCGTGCGCGAAATACGAGGGTTGATGATGGTACAGATGCTCAAGAGAAGCGTGCGAATAGCACTGCACATATATTCCTTTAAGGTCGCATTGAACTATGCGTCAACATTTCCCTCCCCCCGCCTTTCCAAACACTTGCTTCTATATCCCTCTACCCTCACGATGCATCCCCAAGAGTACATCGCTGCCTTCGCGCTCAGTTACATGGCCTCGAAGGATCCCACCGACATGCTCCAGCTTTTCAATGTTTCTCACTTGAACAACGACAAGCTCGCCGAGACTCTCGTGGCGCGCGGATTGGAGGCTATTCGTGTGCTCGCGCGTGCAACCGATGGAGAACAAGTTCGCCCCGCGAACATTATCCTCCGGGCCGAGATGGTATACCTCAGTTTGCCTCATGATGACTTCGACTCTACTGACACATTGGGTAGTCAATGCTCGACAACGCTCGCCCTCAACTGGCCATCAATAGAGCGGCCAGAGATTCGTTTTTGAATATGTTCGCCGTGTTCCGGGCTCAAGCGCCGTCTGCTCTCTCGCTTCAGGCCCAGCGCATGGTGTGGAGTGGCCTACTGTTGCGATACGCGGACTATGTGCCCTTGTGGGAGGTCGGCAAAGTAAACATCAACGGCACCTTCGCCTGGTGGCTCGTCATAAGTGTGTTGCTATCTAGAGTGTGGCTTCTCCTTCACTCATGTTGTCGCTTTCCGCAGGTACAACACCTATCTTTACATCACCGCTAGAGATACCGACCCACATGCCTTCCCCGTCGTCCTCGCCCGCCGTGCCAGCTTTGATTGAACTCGGCGACTCCGGCATGCCCCCACACCTGCCAACGACAACTCCCCATATCTCTCCGTCGTCTATCTCAGTGTCTCGTTCAACGCCATCGCCTCTCGCGTCGACGATCAGCCAAGCCTTCGCGCTGTTAAACATCCCTATCACATCGGTCCCTCAAGCCCCTCAACATGCCGTGGGCTCCGATTCTGCCCATGCTCATGTACGCAATGTGTTTTCAGCTGATTTCTGCTGTTGATGTCAGAACCAGAACGATGACCCTGCGGGCGCAGAACCTGGCGAAGGACGTGACTCTGGAGCGTCGGAACATGCACCAGCGGCGTGCGATGATGCCATTGTAGGCGAAGTCGCATCCCACGAAGATGCCGAACACTCGGATGGTCCTCCTTATACCAGGACGCGTCCACGGCGGAGCGGACGAAAGCGAAGAGGCTGAGAGCACCTCCCGCGGCCTTCGGGTGTATGCGCCGTCGGGCAGATCGGGGGATGTGCATGTGTAGTTGAAGTTGTTTATTAAACGAATGTCATTTGCGAACCGCTCCCTGCTGGGAATACAAGACCCGTTCTCCGTGCTACAAGTCTGTTCGTCTAGTAACTGCTGCAGCGGGTACAGTAGGTCAGAGAGGCCAGACACCATGGTACAGTAGACCACAATAAAGCGAATAGACGACCCGACGGAAGCGCCATAAGTACGGCGACACCTCCCTGAGCGCTCCGGAAGTTGCCGTGAGTACCCGGCCATCAATGATCATCTCGGCATCCGTCAAGGCCACACGATTACTTTGTTGATGTCGCCCATGATCTCCCCGAGGCAATGCACGTTCGCGCACTGGGCATAGTCCGCGAAAGCAGACAGGCATCTTCCTATTCTGGGGACTTTACGTCTTTTGACGTGCATTACGGTCGTGGTCGTGCTTTATCTGCCGCCGACGAAGTTCTCTACTCGGTAACGGACTGCTCTCTACCTACGCAACTTGACGGCGAACGTCTGACTTACAAACTCAATGTCGCGATGCTTTCAAGCCTGATAGCATCCTCGGCTGGTCTCGAAGGCGGGATGGGACGGTGTAGACTGTGTCGATCTAGGCGCTTATTCCCTGGCTTCTTGAACCTTCTCAGGCTGGCGCCCTGCGCCTCGAAAGGCCGCTGATCGTCCACGGGTACACACCGCAATCTTCTCTGCGCGCGTGCCCAGGCGTGGATAAGGCGTGTACGTGCCCGTGTAAACGACTTCTCCTGCTCGATAAGTGCTGACCTCGCCGACTACGCAGACCACCCCACCTTGCCGCTCTTCTACCATGTCCAACAACGATATCAGCCCTTCTTGCGCTCCGCGTCATAATCGTACTACCAAGAAAGCGAAGGGGTGCCGACGTACGCTACCTACCACGACTCCGATTCCTGAGCACACTTATTCAATCATCACAGGTGCAACGGGTCAACAGGAATCCACGCTCTCACTTCGACAAACCCATCCCTTACCGGACAAACCCAAGGACGCGTATATCCCAACTCTGCAAGAAGTCTATATACGACTGACGTTGCGGCTTGGCTCTGGTCCTGACGCAGTTGGCATACAAGATGAAACTCCTCAGCTTCAGGATCACGATGACGACGCGCCATTCACACTCTGTGATACCGACACCGCGATTCCTCAGGTAGAGGATCACAACGAGGCAGCGCCATTCACGCTCTGCAAAACCAACGCTCAAATCGAGCGCGCTGTCGCTGAGCTCTCACAACACGAGTACGTCTGCTTGGATTGCGAAGGCCGCGACTTCGGCCGCACTGACGGGGAGTTATCGTTGCTGTGCTTGGGGACGCCTCTAAGCTCCGGCAGTCAGCTTGTTTTCATCTTTGACGTGCCGGCGCTCATCGAAAACGAGTACGCGATCGGTGCGCTGCGATGGATCTTGTCGACGCAATCCATCACGAAGGTCACCTTCGATGGACGTTCCGATTACTTGGAGATCTGGGACACGTTTGGCGTCCAGACTTCGCCTATACTTGACTTGCAGTTGGCCGAGGCTCTTTCACTTCCTTGTGGCGCTGCGCAACAGCGCCTACCACACTGCTACAGAGAGATCTACGTAAACTGGAGGAAGGATCGGTTTTCCGGTATACGCCGTGTCATTGGTATGGATCAAGCAATGCGCCTATATGTGCCGTACGTCACTTTGCGCAAGGATGGTGAGTATTCAGTCTCACATCGTACATGTCATGCTGCTGATCTCCGCTGCTCTACCGTTAGAAGCCGTCAAGAAGATGCACCAACAGAATGAATCATTCCGCTGGATGGAACGGCCTCTTCCGCCTCACATGCTTCAGTACGCTGCGAACGACATCTACGCCATCTCATACCTACTCGACGCCTTCCAATTGCGTCGCATCATTCCCGATAAAAGCGGTCTGAAGCTCTCAAAGCTCCTAATGAGATCCTTACGATATGTAACCCGCAACGGAGCATATACAAGATCACCTCCCCAAACCGCACCGGGCGAATTTGCCGTATTCGCCGGCGATCCGACAGTATTCTTCCCTGCTGCGTTGAATGGGGAACTCAGAGAGTTCTTGATATGTAGCACCTGTTCCTCAAGACTTCCCTTGTCCTGTTACGAGACATGTGGCGGCCAGAGACGGGTGGAATGCCGTGCATGTGTGGCTTGGATGAGTGCGCCGCAGCTTGGAAACTGCGTTAGAATAAGCGCCGAAGCGCCTCCCGGACATCGTGTATCATCCGACTGGGTCAAGATATCTGAGTGCGGTAACAACACTATATGAATAGGCTGATAAGTTCTTCGTGAGGTGAGCTACCCTTCACGTCCGAGCTCCCGTATAAGTTCTCACTCTACTTTTCCAGGTCCAACATGTATTGTATTGTATTCTTGATGATGATCCCCAACCCTCTGTTTCCATGTAGCGCTTGTACCACGATGTAGCCGTGTATCTCTTTGTATTCATGCACACTCGGCTGCGAACTGCCGAGACGTCGAGACAGCGCGTGTTGTGAGATCAGAGACACGCCGAGCGGTCCTAAGTATCATAGAGGCAGTGAACGCCTCAATACGGTTGAAAGCGCTAACTACAACTACACATCACCCAGGCTTCCCATCGGTGCTGCCTTTGCCTCCTGCATGCGTCTGCGTACCGCAGCATAGCGTGGATCCGAGTCCTCGATAGCTTGACGAATCAAGTCCGCATTGAGGGAGGACGCTTGCAGACTCGGGTAATATAGGAGATCTGTAAGCGTCTTAGTGTAAGCAGTAGGTCAATTAGGCCCTTGTCATAGCACGTACTGTATGCTGTTGCCTGTGGTAACGGCTGCGGTAACGGAACGCGAGTGAAAGGCGGAGGCAGCGGTGTCGATTCCTGGTGCTTCGCGCCTCTGGGTCTACCTATGCTTTCTCTATTGGAGGCCGCCATTGCCACTGCAGCCTTACGTCTGCGCAAGTTCTCTATAGTGTCGTGTGGTACAGAGGTTAGGGATCGCATAGCAGCGAGGTTATCAGTTCCGAATGTCTAATGCCGCGTGTAAGCTGCATAAACGACACATGAAGCAGAAGGTGCGCACCCTCGCTCTCAGTTCTTGAACTAAGCCCGCACACATATCATGGCCGCCTCCGACCTGTGGGATAGGAAGCGTCATCGGCATCTCTTGAGTCTGCCCTGGCTTTCGCATTCTAGGGGGCTGCGAAAGTTTTCACGGATGAGGGTCAGATACGCTCGACTGAGACGAGGTAATTCTTGCTCACCAGCACCGCAGGTTGTTTGACCGTCTCAAGGCAGTGTTGATGGCCGGTATAAGAACTGACTGGCTGTGCAGCGAGAACAAGTGGAACTGGCGTCGTGTGCCGGGGCTCAGGAGAAGGCGCTCCGCTTCGATAACCTGTAGGAGAGGACGTGGCGCTCCGAGAGATAGAAGAAGGTCCTGCGTTTTGAGAGGTAGAAGATGTCACGTTTCGAGAAGCAGGAGAAGACGTCGATGCCATCGACCAAGTCGAAGTAGAAGCTAGTCGAAGATCGGATAGCAGTGTCGAAAAGCTCGGCAGCGTCGTGGACGATGCGCGCCGAGGTGTCGCTGGACCATCGCGCGGCATCAGAATCGTGGCAGCTACAGTCGGGCTACCAGCTGAATTGACCAACACCGTCCGAGCAGACTGCGCCGTAGATACCGAATCCGTCTGTTCTGAGGTGTCTGCCAAGTATGGTATCAGTCCAGTGAAGTAAGAGTGTGCGTATCGCGTACCCAGGTCTGCCCACCACGCGTACTTGCGCTCTATATCTTTCACACCTGGTGCCCAACGCCACGTCCAACCTGCGAACGAGTCCAGTGCTATCGACCACATCGTGCGTCGGTGGCTGTACAAAGATACGCGTTCGGTATCAACATCTAAACATCTCACGAGGTCTAGGAAGGAAGATTTCGCCTGCTGTGACGCTTCTCGCCTGGGTACTATCTCTCTGAGCACCTCCTGTAGTGACGAATGCTTGTTAGCCGGCTACGAAACAGTATATTGACAAGTCAACGTACCATCTCGACCAGAAAGACTTTGAAGGCTGCCAGGGCGTGCTGCTCATTCGTCGCACGAACAAGCGTCCGAAGGCAGTGCAGACCCCTCGCGACGAGAACTTCGACGCGCTTGTCGTCGTCTTTCCCATCAAAGATGTCGTCGAGGACGTAGGCCTGCAGATTCTTCCGTTTGCTGAGAAAGTCTAGTGTGAATAGACAGGTGTGCAGGTCTAGGATGTCTAGGGCCATCTCGACATGGACTGTGAGGTGAGTAGCACAGTATACTGGCAGAGGGAGGGCTCGGCTCTGCGCGGGCCATCAAACGTGGCCGCCTCGCTGCTTGCGGAGATGAAGGTCGCCGGTTCTCACACATCCGACTGAATTCCGAGCAGCGCTGGTACTATACTCCGTCAGATAGAGACTATCAGCGCACCCTGATATGCGATAGAAGAGAAAGCACGAACCTCAGCACTAAACAACGCCAGAGACGATGTATGCTGGCCAGACTGGGGCGATTGTTGCCACCCATATGCCAGGCCGCGGTTGCCGGACATAGACGGACCACCTTACGCACTGAGGCGCGCGTACAATAGCACAGTATGCATCTATCGAGGGTCAGTAGTTGAGAGAGGATACCGTCGAGATCGCGGAGCCTGCTGCACAGGCATCGTGAAAGACATCTGCCGGCGAGAACTGTGAGATCGCTACCCGCATAGACCATGGCGGGTAAGAACTCGCAGATACGCAAGGAGCGCTGTGCAACCTTGCATCCAGCAAATAGAGGGCTCAGTGCCATTGCACTCTGCACTTGTACGGAGGGGACATCGGGCGCTGACAGCCCTCTGAGGCCACCCTCCGCTGCTCGATAGCTGCTTGCCCGCTCGGCCACTCGAGAATAACCGATAAGTATTTGACGCAACCATCACGTTGCATGTAGGGCGATGCCGGGGAACATGTCTGTGTATAACAGAGCAACATGCTCATCGGTGGGCAGTAGTCTCCCTTGGTCAGACTTGGCCTCGAGTGGGCAGCCGTCGCTGTCATCGCGCTGTGCGCGACGGCAGAGGCCCGCTCAACGACGGCCACGTGAGCGAGCAGCCTGCGGGAAATACACGCGTTCAGCGCGAAATGGGAGAATATTCAGGACGCAAGAGGACCATCGTTGGTGATCGTCTGAGAAACTCGTATAGCGATAGGTGGCAGGGGGAAGACCTTGGTGAGGGATTTGGGTCGCTCGGAGCCTCCGGTGAAGGCTTCGGAGGTTCCGGTGAGGCTTCGGAGGTGCCGGTGAGGGTTCCGGAGGCTCCGGCACTCGAGCCCACGCTTGGCAATTGATCGCTAGTGGACCCACTGATTTGTGCGTGATGCCGATTGGTCATTGGCTTTTCGTCCTTAGACTGGCATCAGCAGCCTGCACCTTACGCTCATCTGTCGCTCTGAGTGTACTTGCAGAGTGGCCAGGTTCATATAGCGCTCTCGAGCAAGCGTGTATGGCGAGCGACATGCACATATCTCGCCCCATTATCACAGGCGCTTCATCGACGCCGGTCTTCGTGTATGGTGCCTAAAGCCTAAGGACTGTTACCCGGCGCGGTCGCTGGCTAGTACGATTGCTAGCTTGAGGATATGTACTCCAGGGCGCTCAGCCTTCAGAGTTGGAGCTACAACATCAGGGAAAGGTCCCACACGTGGAAGCGCTAATACGAATATATTATTTAAGCCACTGAAGCATGTGCAGCGAAATACGGTACCAGGATTTCAGTCTCCTGACCGCTCTGTGCGGGCTCGCACACGCCCGTCACTCACAGTATACTGATGGAATGCTTATATAAGCCACAAGCTGGCTCCTTGTACTTACGCTCTACCTTGCGAATAACCATCGAAGGAACGAGAACGTGCTTCGGGTCTAGAACCTACCCTAGGGTTAAGGTTGACTGCGGCACCGCACCGAAATCTCAGGCTCTTCAAAGACATCTCACCTTCCTCGACATGTCTGCGAAACCTTTGGTCGCCCGCCTTCACCGGCTGTCTGCACTTGGATGACCGCCTTTGGCCTCTGCCAGCACCCTCGAATACTATGATAATCGCGACAGCGACAGCGAAGGCAACCGGTGCATTCCCGCGGTTGGTATCCGCGTCCATGGAGTTCGATTCGCGCCCGGATCTAGACCAATACAATATATAGACGTCAACTCATGCGCAACTCTGAGACCTTCGAGCTCTCACCATAACTATCATGAGCGCTGTCCAAGGATACTCAATCGACGACTCGCCCGCCCACAACCCCGCACCCATCCGCGACGTCTCAGCCTCGCCCACCCAAGCCAAATTCATGTCCAAGAAACCCTCTCCGGCCCGTGCACCCGCTGTGAGCCGCCGCTCGCCCAGCGTCAGCCGCTCGCCGCCGACCAACAGGAAGGCTCTGCCGCCTGTCAACGGCAAGACGTCGTATAAGCCTTCACCGGCGCGCGGGCCGTCGACCGCGTCGCTCCCGCGCCAGTCCTCGTTCTCTGTACCCCGCACTTCACGCCCGCCGTCCGTTGCGCGCGCTCCGCCTGTATCCCGGTCCGGTGTCCGGCCCGCCACATCCGTGGGCGGCTCCCGCCCTGCATCGGTCGCGAGCAACTTCTCCGTCGCCGAGTCGCTTCGCGCCGCCGCATTCAAGCCTATGCCGCACGAGCGCCGCGGTGGCTCGATCAAGTCGTCGAAGAGCAAGA
>UWZB01000257.1:127146-187560 GCA_900536885.1 Peniophora sp. CBMAI 1063 | reverse complement strand
CGACTTCGAGCCGCGGTGGACGCCGTAAGGCTTACTATGGTGGCCCGAGCCCCCTCGACGCGATTGCGGAGAAGATTGCTCGCCAGGGTCCTGTTCGCTCGCCGGGCGTGCAATACACAATTACTGTCCCGCGTGTCGTGCCGCTCTTGGGATGGCCTCTTTGGCTGCTTCGGGTTTACGTCTGAAGCCCGGTTCATGCAGTACCCGATACACGTTGTCCGTTCATAGACTTGGGTCTTGCAACTTCTTGGAGGATTGGTTTGCATAGTTGTGTGTTTGTATCGTCGGACGTAGTTGTCTTGTAGCGTCTTGTTGTCTTGCATGGTCTTCTTACCCTATCGGTGTTCTTTTGTAGCTCTTAAACACGATGTATCTTATCCCTCTGTGTATTCATGTTGTGTTCGAGTGGAAGTTCCACGTGTCGCGTCGGCTCCGGATGTCGTGTCTACCACACTCTACGGCTTGCTAGTGGAAGCCAAAACGCCTTCGTCTAGCCCGGCGACAATGAGACGAATGAGCGCTACGTTCGCGAGCGCATGAGCAGCTCGCGCAGCTCGACGTTTCCTCAGAGACGGAACCCCGAGGCCAGCCCGAGGTGGCGCGGCACGCGTCTTCACGTCGACCTCGCCAAATCGCATAGATGATTGACTGCTATCACCATGTCCCTCGGCACCGCAGTACCATCAGGCGGAAAGTACCCTGACCTCATCATCAACAAACATCCTCACAGATCGCATCTACTCGAGCACTCACTCGGGCTATTATAGTACCAAACGACAGTACCCTGCACGAAGTGCTCGAGGTTCTCGTGATATACCGCAAGCTGCTTGTCTACGTATTTGCCGAAGGATGGCAGCTGGCGCTTGAGATCGGCGTACTCGCTAACACGCGCTGAGAGCATGTCTGTGAGGATGTCGATCGCCGACTGGAGGCCGACGTTGCGCTCGGCCATGATGATGCAGACTAGGTTCTGGTAGTCGCCGTCTGCTTGTTCCTTCTGTAATAGATTCCTCAGAGACCCCATATATCGAGCTTAGTGGGTGAAGGCACACGTACGTTGAAAGAGCACAGATCCTGCCGACGTTGTCAGCATCCGACATTAAATCCGAAAGATATGTGAAGCTCACGTTCGGCCAAGTCATAATATCAATCGCAGCATCGGACATCGCCATCATAATCTCGTTCTCGAAGACATACTCAGGTATGTCGAGATCAAGAGAGTACTCGACCATGGCCTCGACTAATGCACCTCCGATCGTCGCACGGCGCATCAAAATGAACTCGTCCATGGGAGGGAAGAGACGGTCTTTGCGATTGGTGCTTTGTTGGACCTGCGATGTGCTCCACGCTATGAATGCGGCGCAGAACCTGTAATATCCCTCAGTTGTAATACACTGCGAGCAAAGAGTGTAGGGGTGTGGGGCTCACCGGTCGTATACACCGCGACTTGACGTCTCGCGGATGTCGTGGAGTATGCTGCATCCACAATGAGCTCGCGGTTGGACGATGGCATCAAGAAGAACTCACTCATACAGCATCGCCGCATACGGATACGACGGCCTCGGAACGTCTTCATCGCGAAGGAGACGCATACTGATATCATGCCCAGCTCGCACATCGCTCGGCGAGTCTTGGAAGTCCCCTTCGTCCGAGAGATCGTCGGTCTGCCACTGTGAGTAATAAGCCATCCGTCTGTAAGGTTCAGTGACGTACCGAGAACGCCCATAGAAAGAACATGAGGCACGTCTTGAGGTGGCGCGCATCGGCGTTCGGGAACGAAAGAGCAGCGAAGAGGTCGAATCGACCGACGCTCAGATACTTGTCGAGTTTCTTCTCGTCGTAGACTCCGATGCTGCGCGGGAACTATCGTAAGCTCAGATCTACGGTCGTGTCGAGATGGCGCTCTCACCTCTTGAACCACTCTCGAGCGGCCTTGTCCGCGACCTCTTGGTGCGGGCTGCGTTTGAGAGCGAAGACGGGTGCGGTGATTGAAGCTAGGTTCTTGAGAGAGTAGTTGGGTGGGAAAGATGGGGCGTTGTGCTCGAAACGGGAGAGCTGGGTCTCTGGGTCTTCCTCCTTGTCGATAGTGGTGCCGGAGTAGGGTTGAAGATTGTGGTTGAGCAAGGTCGTCATATTGTGAATAAGACCTCGTGGAGGTCCTGCTATTCATAGGTATCGCTTATATACTTGCAAGTAGATCTGCCCGGCCATACAAAGTCGTCAGCGTCCATGTAGCGCTCAGGGACTGCGATTGCGATTCGGTGGCCTGACGAGATAGCGGGTGGTCCATGGCCTTGGAGTCATCGTATGATCGTACGTCCGGCTTTCTCCGAGGGACACTGTTTTGAGGACATCGCGCAAGCATATCCATCGAGCTAAAAGCTCGGAATATATCTTCCGGCTGTTCTGTGTTTCGATCGGTGGTCGCTCGAGAAATAGTGCCAACTCGGAGGTAAGTGGTAGTCTGAGGCTCCAATACGGGGATAACAATATCATGGTGGACCGAGAGTAATGAGAGTCTTCGGAGTCTCTCAAAGCCCATCTGAAGGCAGATGTAGGCCTAAACAGCGCCGTATCCGTCGTTGTGAGAAGAGATGACCGGAAGTGCTGCCAGTAAGGAGGACGACTCGGCGCAGCTCTCGTAACTTGAATGTGTTCAGGAACCGCGGGCACGGCGCCACTTGTGAGATAAGCCACAGTCTGCATTGGTAAGTATGACACGTTTGTGAGAGTTCATCTGATAGTGCCGCGACAAGACGCGAGATGGCAGTCGGGACCAAGGCGAGGACGCCTGGCGAGGTGAGTCCGCGGGGGCCACCGGCCCGAACCGGCCCGAACTAGTACTCGCGGCTCGTCGCCCGCCTTCGTTGGTCCTCAACTTGAACCACGATGTGCGCGCTGCTCAGCCCGATGTCCCATTTGCGGTATCCTATATTATGGCTCTCATTGGATTAAGTGAATCTCCGCCGTACCCACCCATCAGTCCACGAGCAGCGCCGCTGCGATTGGAACGTTCAGCAATTGCCCTGTCGCCCCTTCCGATTCCCCTTGCGAAGCGACTCCGGATGCATAGCACTGATACGTCTTGAGGATATGTGGCGTATACATATGATGGTGTGAGAGCTGCGTGCGCAATCCTCCCAAGGAGATAGGCCCGACAGGGACATTGGTCCTAACATCTATCAGACGATACCGGCGCGAACTCTACTCGTCGCCTTCTAGTGGATGTGCCGGTCCAGCGAATCTCCCATATACCGAGCTGCTATGCGTAGAAGATGTAGCACTCTCACCGTGCTGTCGTCGCAGTGTCCAGTAGCCGCCCCACAAGAAACCCATGAAGATGAGCGCCAGCGTACTTGCACAACTGTACCACGCGAACGAGCACCTAGCCCTCATGGGCGGCGTAGTGGCTGCGTTTACCCTACTTGCCATTGTGCATCGTCTTAGCAGCTCCCGGCGCAAGCTTCCTCCTGGACCTCCCGGCTGGCCCATCATCGGCAATATACTACAGTTGCGAGATGAGCCATGGGTCAAGTTCAGTGCATGGCGACAGGTGTACGGTACGTCTCATTACCATCGGCAACACGCTCGATGCTGATGTAGCCGTGTGCATAGGCGACGTTGTCTGCGTGAGCGCTGCGGGCCAGCCAATGGTCGTCCTCAACAGCCGCGACAGCGCGATCGAGCTTCTCGACCGGCGCGCAAGCATCTACTCGGACAGACCGAGGAAGATCGTAGCTAATGATATCCTCTGCGATAGCCTTCTGCTTCCCCTTCTTCGGTATGGCGAAACGTGCGTGCGTCTTTCTGTCGGATGCATAGCAGTACACTTAAGTAGTACAGGTGGCGACCAACACGTAAGGCTGCGCATGAGTCTATGAACAAGGCTGCCGCCCGAAGCTTCAACGAGTATCAGCGTGAGGAGGCTCTCATTCTGGCACGTGATGCTATACAGGATTCAGCGGGCTGGGAGACACACATCCGTAGATCTTCTGCCAGCATGTTGCTACGCTGTCTGTACGACCAGTCACCGGTACGACATTCCCTACGGTTTGAAGTGATCTTGGCTCATCAGTGCTGTAGGTCTCCAGCGACCACGACACCCGTCTCAGACAGATCAACGACTTCACCCTACGCGTAACGCTAGCAACGTTACCGGGAGCGTATTGGGTGCGTCACAGCTCTCTGTCTGTCGTTATCGAAGTCCATGTTCACCATGCCTAGGTTGACGTGCTGCCCTGGATGCGCCACATCCCAAGCATCATTGCACCTTGGAAGCGCCGCGCTCAAGAGTGGTACCAAAAGGACAACAGAGCCTTCCGCAGTCTCTTCGAAGAAGTGCACAAAGATATCGTACGGTGTATCATCTTGAGCGATGAGTCTCTGTCTGACATCGTTCTAGGATGACGGTTATGAGCGAGCGTCGCTGAACGCTTCACTTGTTCGCAAAGCGGATCGTACTCGCTTAAGCGTACACGAGAGCTCATGGCTGACAGCATCCGTATAGTGCGTTGCTCACTGGCTCTAGACACTGATTGAATCTCATACAGTCTGCAGTGCAGCAGGCTCAGATGCTATACGTGCCGCTCTCAGCTGGTGGACCCTCGCAATGCTACTCTACCCTGAGACGCAGAGGCGCGCTCAGAAAGAGCTTGACGCCGTCGTCGGTCGCGCCCGAGTGCCTACATTCGCAGACACGGCCAACCTACCCTATATCTGCGCTATGGTCCGGGAGGTGGTGCGCTGGCGACCGGTAACTCCCCTCGGAATGTGAGTCATACGAGTCCAGAACCCAACTTGCATGTCTGACCAGTCTCTTCATCGCATTCACAGCCCTCACGTGAGCACCGAGGACGACTGCTATGAAGGATATGTCATCCCGAAAGGCACAATCGTCTGCGCGAACGTCTGGGAGCTGAATCGCGACCCCGAAGCCTTCGGAGCCAACGCAGACGACTTCAACCCTGAGCGCTACCTCGACGAGAAGGGCAAGCTATTGCCGAGTCCGATGGGTACGAAGGATGATGGCAGCTACACCTTCGGTGCGTCCTCTCTCAGAGATCTTGACAGGAATTTCACGCGCTGATGGAGCTTCACAGGGTTTGGTAGACGGTGCGTGATCAGAGGCAAGTGTGAGTGCAGTCCACACTCACTCACGCGGGAGTTACAGGATCTGTGTAGGAAGGCACGTCGCGAATGATAGTCTATTCATTGATATCGCCACCTGCCTCTGGGCATTCTCTTTTGTCAACTTCGACGTTCAGAAACTCGACGCGAATGGCTACATCGACGAGGGCACGATCATGTTCGTACTCTATGCAACTGGGTGATGATGAGAGCTGATCAGCCGCAGAGTCCCCAGACCTTTCGAGGTTGATATCAAGCCTCGGTTCCCGGAAGCTATCGAGATCCTTCGTCAGGAGTGCGAGCTTCGGGGCCGTTGAAGCGTGGGCGTATCCACAATCGTTATAGAATATGGTGGAGTGCGACGATCTCGAAGATCCGCGTGCGATCTTGCAGGCACCACATTGGTTTCCATATATGGTTTGGCGACAAGAATTTTCGTTACAACGCAGAAGTCCTATTTCGTACAACGCGTATGTTTTACAAGAAATGTCCCTTTACAATCCACCCATCAACCCAAACGAAGGCATGCTATAGTAAGAAAGATAGATGACCGGGCGCCATAGCCCCAACATCGCGCACATTCATGAAGCGCTGCGTCGCGATGAGCACCGCTGCACGCTGGCGGAGGTAGAGACGTACACAACTACTTCCTCCCATAGAGCGAGTACGAAGAGACCTGTTCGCACATAGCGTCCAGCGTCTTAGGCCGCGAGATCTCAGGCGGCCCATTAGGATCGCGCCTCGAGCTCGACGGCGGTCCTCCGCTTCCATGCGATGAGTACGGCCCCCATCCATTAGCCCTGGCGATCTGTGTCAACGGCTGACTGGGATCATCGAAAATACTCGAGGACTTGTCGATGGTCTGGTACCGCTCCGCATCCATCTTCGCGCGGCAATGCGGCAATGGCTGGCCGTAGTAGGTGTAGATCGTGTCACCGCCACCGCCCAAGCGCAGAGGCGAGCCGTAGTACGTGTAGCTCGCGGGCTGCTTGTCTTTGAGGCGAATGCGGTCGATGTTGTTGATCACCGCATCGAGAGGGCTCGCACCGCCGTAGTTACCGCCGCCGGGCCCATAACTGCTGCTGCGAGCCGACGATGTCGCCACTGAAGACGAGCGAACGCTAGCAGCGGGACGTGGCTGAGCTGGGCGACCACGAGTCTTGGGCGCGGTCGTAGAGACAGTAGAAGAACGAGAGAACTGAGGGCGCTGTTGCTGCGACATTGTCGGGGGAAAGGGGAGATAGTGATGGTACAGGGCAGGTTTATGCTTTCGCCTGACGACGGGTTCAAATACTGAGCGAGGCTGGAGCGTTACGCCGCCTTCTCCGTTCTTCGAGAAGTGGTATGCCCAAGTCCAGAAGCGTACAAGCTTTCGCGCCGAGGGGTAGCGGAGCGACTGGGAGCGCACCAACGGGGCGCTTGGGGCTGGACCTGATATTCGAACGCGATCACGTGGGATACAAGTAGTATGGTGTACACTGGCTCGAGTAGGGTTTGAGACTTCTCCACGGCTTTCGCGACGGATATGAGTGAGAAAGTCGCTATAGACGACTTGAAGATGGTGGTACGATCTCAAGAACAGGGTACGACGATTGAGCCCGAGGGATAACGCGTGCTGTCACTTGGCCGGGTCACACGTGGACGTTGAACGGGGCTGATCCTCTTGACGACCGCCTCGCATGCCCGCAGCATTACCTTGCGTTGCAAGGTTTCTCCACCGCGACAATTCGGCCAGGCACCAACCAACCATCAGATGATCATGATGGGTGTCGGCAATGCCCGATGACGCGCTCAACGAACGCGCCGCGAGAACGCTCCTTTGCCTTGGATAGCGACTGCCATAGGCCGTTCTTGCGATGGCATATTAGTTGAAAGAGAGGCTTAGGGTCCTCTACGCTCTTTTTGAGCTGGTGGAAGGTGTAGAGAAGGCCCCTCACACCGGATGCCACCTCTGACCGGAGATTCGCAAGCTTCTAGTATCTGAGCCACTTCGCCTCAATCGAGGATTACTCCTGCGCGGAAGACAGATGTGAACGACACGCAGAGCAAGCGACCACCGTGCAGCAGACAGCTGAAGACATCTCAAGTCGTGAATCAAACCGTTCAGGATGCAGATGAACGAGTACGTGCAGGATCCCTTCGCACTACGCACAGCTCGGTCGATATCTCTTCACATAGTTGTAATGGGCAGTACTCTGCCACGATGACGACCAACGCAAGGTTCATGCCGGCGCCAGCCGGCCCTTCCTCGTAGCATTTGTACAGTAAAACCGAGAACGCTCAGGTATAGATGCTACTAATAAAGAGCGACTTCTTCAAGAGACAGAGGGTTATGCGTGAGAAGGGATGATACGCGCATGTCGATTTCCCTCGTCGCCTTGTAGATCTCCATCAGCCGGTTGAACGATCCGCACTGCGAACCGGCGCCACATATCATCGACAGTAAGATCGCTGAGACACCTCTTGAGATGCCGCTTCATTCCACCCGGGTTTATCAATGTGCTGTGGCAGACTTCGCATTGACCCCGGAAGGCATGAAGATGGACGTCCAGAACGTGTATACGGTAGTTGCGCGCGTCGGTAAACGCTCCGCACTCTTGGCCTTGCTCGTCAGTCCACCTGCACAGTGTACGCCCTTCAGCGGTGAACGTATCATGGCGGTCGACGAAATGCGCGCGCAGACGTGATTCATCCATTGGTACCGTCCTTCCACAGTTATTGAAACGGCAGAGCATGGTAGGGGGCAGAGGTTTATCGGCCCTCCAAAGGCGTTCTTTGAGGAAGATGAATGAGGCTTCGTCGAGGTTGAAGGGCGGAGGATCGTTGTCGCGTGGCGTGGAGCACACCCCGTTTTTGCCTCGTCGCCTTTCCCTTGTGCGCTTAGGCTTCATTTCTAGCAGTCGCGCATTCGGTGGCGGCGATGCCGTTCGGGACAATGGGTTGCTCGTAGTGTCAGCCTGCGTGTGCACGTCATACTCCGGTGTGTTATCGTCCCATGCCGACGGATCGACCGGGTACAGGCGGCCCAGTTCAAGAGGTGCACGAGGAGACATACTAGGGGCGCAACGATAGTGCGAGGCGCCAGGAGAGTAGAGCGATAGTTGCGCCATGCCTTCATACTGACCATCCGACGTTGATCCGTCCACGCTTCCCCAGCGCCTAGAGTTGAGAGGTACGGCATCATACCAGCCCTCATGTGCCCTCGCCGTCGTCACTATCGTCGAGTTTGAAGTGCTACGATGACTCTTTAGTAGACGTATCTCACTTTCCGAGCCAGATAAAACTTACAGTGGGGAGGTCATTCTCTCAAGGGTAGGGTCATACGCTTGCATGCCAACAACATTTGACAGCGGGCTGATAGCCGCGTGAGTGCAAGTGCAGCAGGTGGGGCCAACATGAGCTCACCGAGGCTCATAACACTGAGAGCCCTCTCGAGTGATTTCGTCGACCCATGTCCGCACCATCCGTCGATCCAGACATGGGACCTTACGACCCGTAGTCCCAATACCAACATGAACCCATGTCGAGTCTGGTGCTGGAACACCACTTTCAAGGCCACTACACCCCGGCAGGGGCGTATCGAGTACGGTAGGGGGAGTCGGACAGGCTGAAGATCCACGGTGTGTGTCTCCGGAACTGGGCATGTCGATGTTCCAGGATCGTACTGCTGGGTGCTGCGCGAGGGTACGACAACCTCAGCCGGGGGCAGAGAACGTATCCTGGAATAGGGCTACTTGTACTCGTTCGTCGCGGCGAGACATCAGAGAGCAGGTGTCATGGAGTCAGAGATCTTCGAGTCTAGGAGCCTTTTGGGAACGCCCATGTACATTCACAGACTGGGTATTCGAAGTAGAACGATTGAGCGCCTCTTTGCAGTCGAGTGAATGGCCTCGGGCCGCACAGAAGCATGTGAAGAGCGCCCGCGCAACCTGAGTCTGCCAGCGGATGCATTTCGAGCGTGTTGTACTGTATAGTCCGTAGAGCTTCTTCGATCATGGTGGAGAGAAGAGTCCGGAGCGCTGATAAGTTTGCTGGCGCTACCGCGCGAACGCGCGCCGCGGCTACTGCTGTAGGTTGCCTTCCACCACCACCTTCGTCGGGTTCTTCGCAACGGCAGCCGTCTTAAACTGCATGCTATAACGAGAATGCATTGATGCTTGATTATCTTCCAGTGTGATACCGGGCGTCGACACGCAGTATACAGTACTCAGCGTAGCCGCACCAACCCGAACCGTGCAAGTTCAACTTAGCATTCGCCACCAATATCGGACTCTCATCCATCTCATTCCCTCTCCAATGAGAATTCGGACACCATCCTACACCATCAGACGACGTCAACGCTTCTTCAATCCCACTGCGCCCCCGAACCTATTGCTCGCCTTTCTATACCCTCGCGCAATTCAAGATCAACGCCCTCCAGTCCTCGTCGCCACTCCCTATACTCCTTCCTGCCCAAATCGCCCCAACCCAGTCGACGATGAAGCTCCGGCCATAGGAAGATCTTGTAGAAATATCTCATGAAGTTGTCGTACGCGAGCACGTCTCGGGACGCGGCGCTGTCTGTGAGGGTCGCGATACGGGTGTTCGGGCGCCATACTTCGTCGAACGCAAGGATGCAGTTGACGGCTTCATCTGCACTGAGCCGCCATTCGTGTGCAGCGGCGCGCGCCGCTCCGACTACACTAACTCGGCTTAGGATCTTTGAGCGTGGTTCGATGTCAAATATCCTCGCGGACAGGCTGCTGGACGGCTGCCCCGTATTAATGCCCCTCCGTGGACAAGTATCGGCATCCCAACGTACCGGAGTGCCAGAATGCTGCTCATCACTCTCCTTCGCGCGTACTCTAGCGGCCGCTTCTTGGACATAACGCGTACTATGACGCCATCGCTCCCCATTGTCGGGCCAGACCGCATCCCAGATGTCTTCGTCAACGCCACCGAAGAGCCCCACTAAGTCTTCCGTCGTGTATTGATGACCTCCACCGAATCTATTGAAGATATGAACCGCGTCGCGTTCTTCGAGGCGGTCTCTGACAGTCTTATAGGGTCCATTGGCGTGAGAACTGCGATCGCTGCGCCTCGACATGCTGGCGACTAGACGGCGGAAGGGTGCAGAAAATGGCGATAACCTGATGCCCTGTCAAGGGTCGATAAGTCGTCTACCTTAGTTGCGAAGCTCGCTTACTTATAAATGCCAGCTCGGGCGCTTATGATAGTGTGAGAGATCGTGCTACTCTGAAAGGATCTATCACTACCAACGGTAGATCAGAGGCAATCTTCGAATATGATGCTCTAGTTCGCAGCACTCACAAGCTCTACAGGAACCTCCCCAGCGCAGGGAATCGTCAGCCAGTACGCTTTACTAAGTCTCGCACACGACCCTTTCGCCTTCCTGGCAAGCTCGCCGACACTCGTCCGCTCCTTGACGGCCGCGAGAACAGCTGCTATCTCGCATCAGCTGACAAGTATCATGGACTTTCCATCAAGTCTTCTCTCGCGTTGCTGTGACCAACCTTCACGTACACCTCTCCGGCCGGATCTGGGGAAACAGGTAGCGAGCTACGTCGTAATGCGGTTGACGTACTGCGGTTGAATACTGCTTCCGCCACAACATGTCGAAGGCAGGCAAACATGACCTTGGCTTTTCGCTCGTACAATGACCATATCCGTTCCGAAGGTACGGGTCGAGAGCCCATCACTCGCCTCACGCGCCCCGGCGAAGGCTTATACAAGACGATGCTCAAAAAGCGACGCACTCATACCATCCTCCTACTCCTTCGTTGTCGTCGATCATGGCGTGTCGCCCTGATTTTGCGGATCAGCAAACGGGATCGACGAACGAGCAACTACCATGCCTCCCCGCCCGGATCTTGCGACGGTGTTCACCTATAAGCGGCAATGAGGAGGCCTTTCCCGAATTCCCATTCTATCAATTCTTCTGCTTACACTCCTCCCATGATCCAGAAGCTCGAACAAACCGAGCGGCTTGTGTGGCTTGTCACGGGTGAAATCGCCGTATCTACCCTGTACTACTTGAGCTGACCTCTTTCTTCAGGCGCCTCAAGCGGCCTCGGACTTGCGTTGGTCAAGCGTATTCTTGCGCGCGGGGACCGTGTCATCGCAACGGCGCGCACACCCTCCAAGTTCAGCAGCCTTCTCCCCGACGCCTCCCCAGACCAACTGCACACCGTCTACCTGGACGTAACAGCCCCCTTTGAGGACATTCAACGTGTCATGGATGCCGCAGTATCGCGCTGGGGACGCATAGACATCCTAGTCAATAATGCCGGCCTGATCGATACGATCGGGCCTGGCGAAGAGCTCGGGTTCGTCTTCGCGTCCATCTCTGTAGAGCAGGACGACCTCGGGATCTGACCAATGAAATACGAGGACGAGTGGTGTGTTCGAGCGCGTCATGGACACGAACTTCTTTGGTGTGGTGAAGTGTACGAACGCCTTGCTGCCGCATATGCGCGCTAGGAAGGAGGGGACTGTACTGATCGTGGGGTCAAGATCGGCATATAAGACTGAGGCTCCGGTACGTACCTGTCTGTGAGCCAGGTACCTTTATCGAGGACTCACCTTCTTTGTATAGGGCGTCGGTGAGCACTGGAGTACTCAGGTTGTAAACCTGACCGTCTTGCTGATCTTCTTTACCAGGCGCATACGGCGCATCCAAAGCGGCAGTGCATGGTACGCTTCGCTCCACGTCTAGCAGTCACGCTAGTCTTTAATATGACACGTAGCATATGGGGAGACGCTCTCTACCGAACTCCGTCACCTGAACATACGCGTCACGATCGTAGTCCCAGGTCTCTTCCGCACCCCGTTCAACTCGCCCTCGCTCGCGGAGCCTAAGTTCGATGACTACAAGGCCTTCCACGACGTTGCACCGGCATACTTGAAGAAGCGTCAGACAGACTGCGAGGCAGCCGATCCGGATAAGGGCATGGACGTTGTTGTTGACGTTGTGCGCGGGGAAGGGAGAGCGACCGGGAAGAACGGATGGCCGCTTTGGCTTGTGCTGGGCGACGATGCACTGAGTGATGTTGAGACAAAGTTGGAGAGTATTGGACAGACTGTGACGGCATGGGGCGACGTTGGGAGGTCTCTGAAGATCGAATAGACCACGTACAATGATGTCTGTCAGTACTTAGTAGATGTAATCGAGATATCAGATATGCTTCGCTCTCCTGAGCTTAGATCAAGCACGCTCGCAGAAGGTAAATAGATCTGCTGAATGTGCGCGATACGCTAAGACTGAGGTGTATAAACGCTATCCGCCCTTCCCGACATAGTGACTCGCTTCCATCGCGTCTCCCTTCAATTTTGCTCGCTCTCGACAAGCAACATCCCTTCCTCGTGCTCGCACAGTAGTTCGGTCTCATTATTGCTCCTCTTGGTTTCCAGAAGCGTGCTGCTGCCTTCATCTTGTACGCATTCGTCCAAGGCCATTTCCGGAGCCTTTGGATCCAGTTCTTCTGTACGACGCGCTTCGTGCAACATCCCACGTGACCGCGTTTTGCCTTATTTCGCATCTGGGCGTGCGGTGCGCATGCAGGTTGTTCTTGAACGTCAATGCGCCGCTTGCGCCGTATCTGTCGAAGATGCGCTCTACATCGCGCTCTACATCCCTGGGCATACTGTTGGACTCACGTCCGTGAGAGCTCCCCTCGCCTTAGAAGGCCATGCCCAACGCCCCTGAGGTCTATATCGTGGTTCAGATCCGAAGACTGTCATCTCCAAAGGTTCTCTGGAAGCGGCGAGCTGTAAAGCTACTCGTCACTTACTCATCTGTCCACTTGTGATGCCACGCTTGCGATAAAGCGGGAGGCGACGATGCCGAAGTGCGCAAGTTATACGCCGGGAGGAGACTCTCAGATCACTGTCACATTCGCAAGCCTGAACCTCACCACGGCTCTTCCTCGCTTCAGCCATGAGCACATCAAGCTCTTCTCGTACTGCGGCGACCAACGTCACTCCCATCCCGGCCGCATCTGGGAAAGAAGTGTCTTGCTTTGTTGTCACTTGATCCCACGTAGCGCGGCTGACTAAACCCCTGTACGCTCAGTTGAGCACAGGCTACTTGGACAGGAACCTGCGCTCACGCAGTATCCGTACACATTGAGGCATATTTAATGGCTCACCGCTTCCGAGTCTTGAGGACTTCTATGTGGAGAGATGCGCGAGAACGACAGCACGTCCAATATCGAGTGGAACCCTGGCGCTAACCCACCGATTCAATCAATGAGATCGTCAAACGCAGGACGGCGGACGTACCTCCCATCCCGATCGAGTCTTGCTGCGCCCTCAACCTATAAAAGCAACAGCCAGGTCTTCAACGTGGGCCTTCGCGTTCTCAGGTAGACGGAAGAACATGATCCAGCACCTCGAAGATCCCACGCAGCTCGTATGGCTGGTCACAGGTTTGACTCTCGTCGCCCACCCTCCATTAAACTTCCCGACGTGCTTTCATTAGGTGCCTCAAGCGGTCTTGGACTTGCGCTCGTTAAGTGCATCCTCGCTCGCGGCGATCGCGTCGTCGCGACGGCTCGCGATCCCTCTAAGCTGGACGCGCTCATGCCCGTTCTCGACGTCTTACCAGGACGGTTGTATATCACGTACTTGGATGTGACGGATACGTCAGAGAAGATACAATCTATCATGGATGCAGCGATACTGCGCTGGGGTCGCATCGACGTGCTAGTTAACAACGCCGGCATAGTCGAGGCCATTGGGCCCGCTGAGGAGCTTGGGTGCGTCTTCACGTTGGTCACTCGTATGCAGAGCGAGCTCAAAGTCCATTCAATGAATCGTCAGGACGACCGATCTCTTTCGGAGTAACATGGAAACGAACTTCTTCGGCGTGGTGAAGTGCACGAATGCGATTTTGCCGCACATGCGCGCAAGGCGGGAGGGGACGATTGTCATTGTAGGATCAAGATCTGCGTTCAAGACTGACGCTCCAGTACGCCTTCATCCGTATCCCATATGTTTATCTACGACATTGAAAGCTTACTGTACCTGAACAGGGTATTGGTGAGCATCAAGACCTGCGTAACGTGTGTCTAACCCGGTTAGCTCACCATCTAATAGGTGCATACGGGGCATCCAAAGCTGCCGCACACGGTATGCATCCACACTACTTCTGAATCGTCATATAACTCATTTTCTGTAGCTTATGGAGAGACAATTGCCTCCGAGCTTAGCCGCCTAAACATCCGAGTTACTATCGTGGTCCCCGGTCTCTTCCGCACTCCCTTCAACTATGCCTCTCCGGTTAAGCCCAAGTTTGACGACTACAATTTCTTTCACGATCACGCTCCAGCGTACTTGAAGATGCGCAGAACTACACCAGAAGCGGCTGATCCAGAGAAGGGCATGGACGTTGTCGTTGACGTCGTGCGCGGAGAAGGGAGAGCGGTGGGTACGGGCGAGTGGCCGCTTTGGCTTGCACTGGGCGATGACGCATTGACCGATGTCAAGTTCAAGTTGAGTAACATCGGAAAGACGTTAGCTGTGTGGGGTGACGCTGGAAGGGGTCTAAAGATTGAGTAATCAAACAAATCATCATGGAAAACCGTTAGTAGTGGATTGGCAGAGATAAAGCTGCAAGGATGAGCACTTTGTGAAGGCATAACCGTGAGACGGATCTGAGAACTGAAATACTGTGAGATATTGAGTTTAAAGCTGCTGTAATGCTCTTCGTATAAGATTGGCGGTCCCGCACGAGCGCTATTTACCCCTATTTGCTATTCGCGCTCAAGTCGCGCTCAACAGGTCCTCTCCCTGCTTGCTCACGACCACCATCATCCCCTCCACGCCGGCGCCGCTCCCTAGCCTCTTCATCTCACATTGATTTAATCTTCTGGGTGGTTTACTTCGCGTTTCATACGGAGCGTACCAGAGTCTGGGTTTGGCGTCCGCTACCAACTTTTCCGCGCGACGCGCTGACGGGCTTCGTGTGATATCACACGTGACCGCGTCCAGACTGCTCTCCGCATTTTTGGACGAGCGCGCGCAGGTTACTCTTGACCTTCGTACGCTGCTGTGTACACCCTATCCGCCTCAGAATATCCCACTGAGTCGAAAAAAATCATTACGAGTGACTCGGATAAGCAGCCTACACTATCATGTCTACCCTGGGAAAGCGCAAACAGCGTGAGGAGGCCCCCGAATCTTCTGAAGCCCATGGGTACGCGCGCGTCCTCCGCGACTGGCAATGCGATATACTGAATATGTCATAGATCAACGCTATTTGTATCAAATCTGCCCTATACTGCAACGTCCACCGACCTTCAAACTATCTTCTCCGATCTCGCGCCCGTACGCTCGGCGTTCGTAGTCACCGAACAGGGCACCGGTGTCTCAAAAGGCGTGGGTTACGTCTCGTTTGCTGCAAGAGAAGATGCCACGAGTGCTATGGAGGAGATTCAGAGAACCGGTCTGGCTATTCAGGGAAGGAATCTGAGGGTTACTTGGGCAGATAAGGTGTGTTCTTTACCCCATGACCATCTGTTTCGAAGATTGAGATTATTTCGCAGAAAAAGGACAAGAAGTCCGGAGATGCTGCGGCTACAGATGACGGCGAGAAGAAAGTCAAGAAGGAGAAGGACACCAAACCCCGTCAACCTACCGGTCCTCGCGACCCGCTCGCGATTCGTACAGTCGCTGTATCCGGTATTCCACCAGGCGTTGACTCGAAAGCACTTTGGAAGAAATTCCGCAAGACGCGCGGCGCAGAAAGCGTCGAATGGCCTGTGAAGAGCGCTGCAGGCGTAGAAGACCCTACAGTCGGTACGTACAGTTGATTCCCTCTATATGTTCACGCGTTGATTCATGTCTGTGCTCAGCCCACGTCCTATTCGATACACCCGCAAACGCGTCTTACGCCCTCCCCAAACTCCACGCTCACGTCTACAAAGGCGCACTCCTGTCTGCAACCCTCAAGAAGCGGCTCGACGGTGTATCGAAGCCGGTCGCTGGCGCTGTAGCCAAGGGTCCAGCACCCTCCCATGCAAGCAGGCTCATTGTGCGTAACCTGCCATTCGACGCCACCGAACAAGATCTACGTGCTCTATTCCTTCCATACGGGACAATTTATTCTATACACATTCCACAAGCCGCACCTCAGCCTACACCGGCTATTGCGACCCAAGACGATGGAGAGGTGAAGGAGGAAGAGGAAGGCAAATCTTCGATCCCGAAACCGCGCGGAAAGGGCTTCGCGTTCGTGTGGATGTGGACGAAGAAAGAAGCGGAGAAGGCTATGGAGGGTGCGAATGGCGCCGTCGTGAGAGCTGGGATGGCGGATGAGCTTGTCAGGGATAAGCAAGTACGGAAGAAGGATAGGAGGGAGGCGAAGAAGAAGGCTCAGGCTAAAGCGGCTGGAGCTGAGGGTGTCGAGGGCGAAGAGGGGGAGGGTGTGGCAGACGGGGAGGGCAAAGAAGAAGACAAGGGCGCGAGGACCATTGCTGTTGATTGGGCGTTGAGTAAGGACAAGTGGGAGGAGGAGAAGTCAAAGATGGAAGTGGATGGTGCAGAGGATGCCAGCGAAGAGGAGAGCGAGGATGAGGAAGGGAGTGACGGGGATGAGAGCAATAGTCATGTCGGCTTGAACGAGGACAGCGACGTCGATATGTCGGACGACGACGATCGTAGCGATGATGAGGCGCCGACAAAACCAGCGCTCCCTGCTCCTGAGGCAGGCACGACGCTCTTCGTCCGCAACATCCCCTTTGAGGCTACGGAAGACGAGCTGCGAACACTGTATGTTGCATCTCACTCTCATCATTCATGTACAGTTTTCTCACAGTTCACATACAGATTCCGCGTCTTCGGTCCCCTACGATACGCACGTATCACGATGGACCACGAGCTGGGCCGCTCGCGCGGTACTGGCTTCGCATGCTTCTGGAACAAAGAAGACGCGGACAAAGCCGTCGAGCTGAGCGATACTCTGCGTGCAGAGACGACTGGCGCTGCACCTAGTGGGGTACGTTTTTCGCCTTCTCATGGAGCTCTAATATGTGACTAATGTCCATATGTCTTTACAGCCGAAGAAGAACCCGTTCATTATGCCCTCCATCCTCACGCCCGATCCATCAAGCGCCTCCGCGCAGAGTCTGGTTTTGCACGGTCGTACACTCGACGTCGTACGCGCCGTCACGCGCGATGAAGCTACGCGTCTCAAAGCCGAGGGAGAGAAAGCACGCGAGAAGGCCGACAAGCGCAACATGTACCTCCTCCGCGAAGGCGGTACGTCCTCTCATGCTTACCTTCCTTTATCTGCGATGACCCCTGATGTATCTCATAGTGATCCTACCCAATACCCCCGCTGCATCAACCATCCCGCCCGTCGAACTCGAGAAGCGGTCAAACTCCTACAACGCCCGCCGCACCCTCCTCAAATCCAACCCGGCCCTATACGTGTCCAAAACGCGGTTGAGCATCCGTCAACTCCCACGTACAGTCACCGAAGGCGGGCTCAGGCGTATGGCGCAGTTCGCCCTCCGCGCGTTCGACGCGGAAGTTAAAGAGGGCAAACGCGCTGGGTTGACGGAGGATGAGCTGTCTCCCGAACATGATAAGGTTGAGGAGCAGGATGAAGGGAAGGAGGAGAGGGAGAAGAAGGGCGGGAAGGGCAAGCCGAAGGGGAAAGTTAAGCAGGCGAAGATCGTCAGGGAGAGCGGGAGGGTGGATGTCAAAACAGGGCTGGGGAAGAGCAAGGGATACGGCTTCCTCGAAATGCGCGCGCATGCCGACGCCTTGCGCGTCCTCCGTTGGGCGAACAACAATCCCGAGCTCAAGAAGATGTGGCCTGTATGGGAGAAGGAGGCCAAGGAGCTGGCTGAGAAGGCGAAGGGAAAGAAGGGCGAGGTCAAGGAAGAGGAACAGAAGGAGGCGAAGAAAGCGAAGGTCGGAAAGGAGGAGGAAGATCGAGAGACGAAGGGATCGCTCATCGTCGAGTTCTCGATCGAGAACGTGCAAGTCGTGCAGAGGCGCACAGCGAAGGAGGATGCGGCACGGTCGTCGAAGGTACGCACTTCTTCTGCCTATCTCTCAGTCACACATAACTCATTTGCTCTGCAGGGCAAAGACGAGGTTCACAAGCCTCGCGAGAGGCTCGCGCTACCGAAACGTGAAGAGGATGATACTTCGCCGAGAAAGAAACGTCGAATGGGTCCTCCCAGCATCGGCGCGCCGAATAAAGAGGAGGGCGAGGAAAAGAAGGGCGGCAAGAGCTCATTGGGCGCCGTCATTGGGAGGAAGAGGAAAGAGAGGAAGGCAAAGCGCGGATGAGCTCTTGGTGCGCCTACTGTGTATTCCGTTCGATCTATAATCGAATATGTTATCTTGTTTCTGCCATGAAGGTTTTCTCATCCGAGAAGCCCATGTGCACCCATGTGCGCCCATGCGCACCTGCGACGGAGCAAAGCGACTACGTGCCGGGCTGCGTGCTGCGGCCGGGAATAGCGCAGCTTGAGCGTTCATCTATGCTTTCCCGTCCCTCTTTCTCCGCGTCCCTCCTCTCAGCACGATGTCTATGTTTAACTCGAGCGCAGTCGACACAGCCGCCAGCGCTTCAGCGACAGCTCTCCGTAACGGACGGGCTTCTACCTGTCTGAGGTCTCATACTGTCCTGCCAGGCTCCAGTTAGGATTACATGAAGGCGAAACGGCTGGCCTGAGACTGCAGACCCCTCGTGTTTGCTATGACAACCCTGCCATCTTCTCGTGGTTGGCTTTGTAGGCGCCCGACCAGACTGCTCATTCCGCAGTCATGCACAAATAGCCACCAGACCGATGGTCGCTCTCTTGATAGATGCGGGAAGTGTTCTTCAAGTCTCGATGATATAGGGCGAGTGTGCGCCGTTTGACCCCCATCTGCATTGTGCTAACGACAGTTTCACAGGCAACACTGTAGAGGCTGCTTCTCACACTTCAGGGGTCCGTGCATGTGAGTTAACTATAGGTCATTTCGATCGGAGTGTCATTGTGCTCATTGCGAACTTACGGATGTACAGGCGGCAAAAGCTGCGGAGCCGATACCGGTGTCCTCAACTCGGACTGGCCTGCGTCTGTTTCAGTCCAGGTTCTCGTATTTCTACCTCCTCGCTCCAACTCGCGCCTTCATCGCTTTTATCTCCCTCTCGTCAAACATGGCCGTCCATTCCTCTCCTTTAAGAACAGCTTATGAACTCTGCACTACGCGCAAACACGTCCACCGCGCTCTCTCAATCCTCAGTGGCTTTCCTCTTGTCATCCTTGACTGCGAAGGAAGATCTTTGGGCCAATCAGATGGCACCCTATCTTTGTTGTGCCTCGGTACACCAGTCGCAGGCGACTTGCAGCACGTCTTCCTCTTCGACATGCAGGCTCTCGCACCATGCCCACGCAGCCGAGGTGCTATAGCAGCCTTTCTC
The DNA here is from genome assembly GCA_900536885.1 of Peniophora sp. CBMAI 1063. Lineage (NCBI taxonomy): Eukaryota > Fungi > Basidiomycota > Agaricomycetes > Russulales > Peniophoraceae > Peniophora > Peniophora sp. CBMAI 1063. Next base: position 168,008 of record UWZB01000257.1, on the reverse strand, counting down.
GAGCGCGGCCCAATCAAAGTCTGTTGGGACGGTCGCATGGACGCGATCGAGATCTTCCACTCGTTTGGCATACCGTTGACTGGAGTGCTCGACCTCCAAGTCGTCGAGGTCGTCGCAAGACAGACTGTACTCGGCGAGAAGGATCGGGACCGGGAAGAACGCCTGGCGAAGCATAAGTTCGGCTATCGCTTCGTGCAGGAACATCGGTCACGCATGGGCGGCGTTCATGTCGTTCGCGGTTTGCAGAACTGTATCGAGTTCTATCATCCCGATCTTCACGTTGAGAAAGATCGTGAGTCTACACTCCATATGCGACGCTTGAACACTTACTGAATGGGACTACCCAGCGTCTGTGGTCGAGATGCACCAGAACGGCGAGACTCATCGATGGATGGAACGGCCCTTACCCGAAAACCTGTTGCACTATGCCGCAAACGACATCCGCCTCATCGCGCACGTCCTCTCAATCTTCGACACCCTCGGCTTCTTTCAGCGCGACTTCTGGTCATTGGTCGAGAAATCGAAGCGCTATATCGCAAGGACCGAGCGCGTGCGCGCTAACGAGCCTTTAAGGCCATCAGGTCTCCTCCTGCTCGAGGCGCTGTCAGACGAGCCCGCCCAGCATGATTGCGCCCGGTGTGGTGCGCTGCTACCGATCTCTTGCTTCGAGAACCTCTCTTGGAGAATCGAGGGGGCGCGCGGTGCCGGCGTCCGCAGGAGGCACTGTCAACTCTGCGTTACTATGTCTCTGCGAGATCATCTTACTCTTCCCGAGGAGGGTTCGGAGTGGCTAGAGACCTCGCAGGCTCCACGGTCCATGATCCCGCCATCCACGTCTACTTCTTTCTCGCGACCCAGGTATGCTACCCTTCTACAATACTTGTTCGTCGTCGATAACAATCTTCTTAGCTATCAGCAACTGTATAACCCGTACGGGAACAAAGGCCGCGTCCCCTGCGCCTTTCTTCCCCTCCTTCAACCACAACCTCTACGATCAGTCTTCGTATAGTCAATGAGGTTGCGTCCTCTCCTTGCCTGCAACGCTCAATTGCATTCAATCAATGTGAGCGCTGACTCGTTTTCTATCCCCTATGTACTCACTAACATGCTTGCAGCATGTATCGCCAATCCTTGTGAACCCGTCTCTGGAGATTGGGAATGTATCAGGTGTACTCGTCAATCATGTAGCTCTACTTGCTTATCTTTCGCGGACTATTGCTCTTCCATGGACTACTACTATCTCAATTTGGGTACCATAGGCTAGGATGTAGGATACGTACATCACATTTCATTTGATAGAATCTGTAGCACGGTCCCAGGGGTGTGGGAATCCGGGTGTGGTTCTGCGATGACACGTAGTCGGTGCGCGAGGGGTTGTCTTCAACTTCCACGCTACCCTTTTACGGATTGTCCATACCGATGACGGCTCCCACCCAACAGGAAACGTTGAACCCGACTACGGCAGCTGTGAACTATACACTATGCGCCGATGTACCCGGAGCCCTTTTTGCTCTCGAGGACCTTTCTCAACGTCCACTTGTCATGCTGGATTGCGAGGGCAAAACGATCGGAAGAGTGAACGGCGTTTTGTCACTACTCTGTCTAGGCACGCCGGATACTTCTGAAACTCAGAAGATATATGTATTTGATGTGCCTGCTCTCAAATACACGGCCGCACAGAGCGCTATAGCAGCATTCCTTGCCCGCAAGGACATAGTGAAGGTCGTATGGGACGGACGCATGGACTTCCTAGAGATGCGGGAAGTCTTCGGAGTAGATACAGCAGCAATCCTCGACCTTCAGATCGCAGAAGTGCTCGGGCGCGAACGAGTTCTGGACGAAACAGACGAGGGGCGGTTGGCAAGGCTCGCCGGCGTATTCGGAGACGTCGTTCACCGCGAAGAGTACTCCGAGCTATTCAGCGACATGCATGTTATCATGGGCATGAAACAGGCCATGCAGACCTACGCACCAGACATGCCAATGCAGAAAGATGGTCTGTCTCGTATCCGCTGTTCGCCACATGATGCTCATGATGATGTCAGTCGCCGTTGAAGAGATACATCGGAGCAATCAGAGCGCGCTGTGGCTCGTCCGACCGGTGCCATCGGCGCTATTGCTATACGCAGTAGTAGACATCCGACTCATCGCGTCTCTACTCTCCCGAATGACCTCTTTGCGATTCCTATCGGATGATGTTAGGTCCGAAAACATCCTGTTCGCTGCTTCTGCTCGTTATGTCGCTCGAACTGGTCTCACTGAACGGATGCCGTGGGTACGGAGGACAGACCCTCACCAGCAACATAACTTGCTGCTTTGCGACGCACTGTTTACAACGCCTACGACGCGCAGTGAACCATGTGCGCAATGCAAGTGGAACTTGCCTTTAACATGTTACGAGCGACATGGCCCTATGCGGAAGGAGCATTGCAAGATATGCGTCGCTGGAGATCTGAAGACCTTCGCGGATCGCACCAAGCTCAATTCAGCCTGGATACGAGTAGCCGAGGACGACGCGAGATTCAAAAACCTGGCGTGAATGAAGTCTGAAACGAGAAGAGGGATCACTGGGTGCCGAATCCCGAAGACTTGCGACGTAGCGTTGACGAAACAAGGTACGACGCGGTGCGAAGTATCTGTATCTGTGATCGGTTTCATGTGATAGTCGTCATGAATTGCACTACTAGGATGAATGTATACGTCTATATGTCTACAACAAGATTATGGAATGATATCATACGTCCAAAGTCCGTTTAGCGCGAGAGGCGCCGGGTATACTCAGCAGACCGAAGCTCAATGACACCGGGGGCGTATTTTGACCCACATCTTCCCCTTGTGGAAGATGTAGTTGTCCTTCAGACTCTCTTCCCACCGGTCGCCCTCGATGCCCTGTGCCGCGAACTCGACGTCGAATCGTTGAAATAGCCATGTGATGACGACCCGCAACTCGAGCATGGCGAGATGCTTCCCAGCGCAATTTGCTGCTCCATGCGAGAACGGGAAGAAGGCGGCAGGATTATGCGGACTCAGAGCCGGAGATCCTGCGCTTGAAACGGGGTCACGAAGCCATCGCGTAGGCAAGAATGCATCGGGGCTGGCAAAGTTGCGCGGATCGCGATGTATGCTCCAGGTATGAACTTGCACTTGTGTTTGTTCTGGAATGACGCTAAAGGGATAAAGTCAGAAGAGATTATCACAAGATCTCGAGAGCGGCATACCTAGAGCCGATGATCCTTGACCCAGATCCGCGAGGTACTGTTCGCTGGGATCCACTTGGTACCGGTGGCAGTAGGCGCATTGCCTCGTTTCTGTTCAGACGTCAATGGACTGTTCAATAAGCTTCGTACAACAGCACAACGTACATGCAGGCATTCAACCAGGGCATCCGACTCAAGCGCATAGAGTCCGTGGGCTCTTCATCGGGAAGGAAGTTCTCCGCAATCTCTGCCTGGAGACGCTGGCGCGCTTCCGGATGGCGCAACAAGAAGTAAACGACCGAAGTCAAGACGGTTGAGGTTGTGTCCGAGCCCGCAATAATAGCAAGGAGACCATCTGCGATCATCGTCGGTAGGCTGGGGGGTACCTTCATGGAATGCTCCTCATCGCTCTGCAATGCTGTCAGCAAGATTGGGGTGAAGTCTATACAGAATGACGTACCAGGTGATAAAACAGATCCTTGCGCCGAGCGCCCGACTTCAAGCGCTGAAGGGTCTGGTTCTTGCCGAATGCCCGCATCTTCATAATTTGTGAAGGGTTGGTCAAGCCAGGGATACGTTGGATGAAGGGAATAGACCAAGAAGCATGGGCGTAGGGTGTCACAGCCCTGGGAGAATTGAGTTTGAATAGTGACGATGACAACGTTGAGCGCTTACTGTAGGCCATTCTCAAACGAGTCCCATACGCCCTGAGTATCGCCACCCTCCTTCATGAGCTCGAAACCACCACCAAAGCTACAATAGCGTCAGAGCCTTGCGCAACGTTCGGGAATGTAGGAAGACTCACGCCATATCACCCATGAAGTCAGTGGCGAAATAAGAAAGCCAAGCGCTGAGGTTGACTTCGCCGCTCTTCTCGCCACTCGCCACGATAGCATCGCCAAGACGTTCCATGAGCTGACGGGCACGTTTCTCGATGAACGGCACGTATTCCTTCGTAGCGGAAGCGGTCAAACCGCGCGCCCACGTCCGGCGGCGATGCGCATGAACTTCAACGTCACGCTCTCCGACGAGAACAACAGGGTTGGATCGGTTGTCCCAAACTTGGACCGGCAATCAGCACGTCTAACTCTGTATGTGACATTAGTACAGCGCCACTCACAGGGACCTTTCGGGAGACCTCCAGCGTCGAGCACAGCCGGGATCGCAGTTGCGTCACGAATGGACAGCTCATTCGGACCTGACGAGCAAAGAACATCAGCATGTTGATTCGCGAGACATATTGGTGAGTCGACGTACCAACGCGAACAATGTCGCCGTACTGGTTGTGCAGCTGCTGATACCAGAGATGTAGATGGCCAGTCTTGCAGACATACGTCGAGTACCATTTGCTGATCCGTGGGAGTATCGGGCCTGGGTATTGCGCGAGGGGATGGAACGGAGAGAGGCGGTAGATGACAGTGTAGGCGATGATCAGGGTATAGTGGACACTGTATGCGAGTGCCACAGCCGACATGTAAGAGAAGAACCGCAGGCGCAAGACTGCGGTCAATAGTGATGGGATCAGAAACAACAACGCCCCGAGGCTGAACGGGCTTTCATGGCCAGGTTCAAAACGCTTAAAGCAAAGATATGTGACCTTGATTGCCGACAGTCATGAGCAAACCCGTCGACGTCACCAGCGAACATAGAAGTACGGACCAGGGTGGCTCCAAAGAATAACGCGGCAACTGCGGCAGGGGATGCGTCGGTGATATGTTGTGCGGCGGTGGTGGAGTAGGAGAGGGTGGATGCACGAGCTTGCACGAGGAGTAGAGAGATGGCGGTCATGACTGCCGAAGGTGCAATAGATGCTGAGGAGAAGGGGTGGTCTGTGAGATGGCTTTTATATCGTCTCCCCGTTTCGCATTCCCATAATCCGCGGGCGTCTCTACAAGTCTGAGCGACCGCATAGCATTGACGTGAGACGCGCAGAGTTGCAGTCCATGCGGGAAATATGCGTTGTCGACCAGTGAAAGCGACCGCCTGCGACTCCGCGTCCGCTCCGGGAGAACGTTCTGACCAGTATTGCCGGCTGCGTTGATGTTGCAATCGCACACAGGCTAATTACACGTCGATCCGCCATGAGAGTTTGCGCCGAGCTACGGTTCGCAGGCTGAGCCGACCACAATCGCGGGGTGCGGCGGCGGCGGAAGACAAGCTCGGTCGTACCTCGTCTTGCTCCGTGGGCAATCTTTGGGGATGTTGGTCCGTTCGGGCGCTAGATCGCTGTTGGGATCTGGAAGGCCGCGCGGGAAGATCGGCAAGTTGCCTGAAGATGAGATCTAGATCACCGGGGCAATTGACCGGACAGAGCTTGTTCGAACATGGGTGACGCGCAATATCCCCGGTTTGGAGTACTGTAACGAGGGTCATGCAAGATACTATAGTACGTTGTAGGGAGGAACTCACGCGATGTGGTCAATCTTCCGTTGCCCGGAAGCATCATGAAGATGGAGCAACGGTGTTCGGGGTACTGAGCATGCGTTCGCATATCAAGGCCTCGAGAGCATATCTTACGCTATAACTCCAGAGCATACTCTCGCAGCACTGAGATCACTGGGTTTTGATGGATGTTTGGGGCCGCGCATACTTCGACTCTCATCGCCTAAAATCGTGCGAGCGCCGGCTTTGATGAGGAGTAGCAGCTGGTAGAGGTATAGGAACCTCTCATATGGTCATTGAAAGTGCCTGGTATTAGTTGTGCGTGAGGTGCTTTTGGTGTACTCCGAGGTCCAATTATAAGTTGAGCTACGACTGGTCGCAGTTGACACCTGGGCATGCTGAGCATGATTGCAGGTGTATTGTGAGGGGCACAATGTGCAAGCATGGGCTGCGGCACAGATCTAGACAGGTCGTCTCTAACAAGATCAAGGGCGCGCTCACAGGTGGCGTACCTTCGAGCCCAGCCTCTCCTACATCAGGCTTTAGCCATATTCAGAACATTGCATCTCTACATTGAAACATCAGTCACCATACAGTATAGAGTATGTGGACCTGTACCAATGACCAGATCGGTTCCTTGAAGTTGCCAAGTGTCAGGTAGCCGTATTCACGGCCGCGGTACAACGGTCTGACCCGAGATGGCGCCACATCGCTCGTATCCCGATCTTAATCGCACTCATACACGTCGGAGCCATATTTGTGTATTCATATCAGGAAGTCACATGCGTCAATTTCATTCAGACGCGGACAGCAGACGATGCTGGGAGGAGAGAAGGAGCAAGCCGAGGCAAAACGAACGCGTGGCGTCCGAACGCGCGACCACGTGGATTACGCCGAAGGCTCGGCATATACGACGCTCAACGATGATGGGCATCGCACAGCGGCGACAATAGTGAACGACCCTGAGGGTAACATACAAAGTGAAACGTATCGTAGTAGGAAGAACAGCTATTCATAGTCACAACAAGTCATGTCCTAGTGCGTATCAAGTGCCAGTGGATCTATTATATTCCGTTACATAGCGTCCTCAGATGGCGCATCTCGAGAAGATCCTGTATGAGTTCGCATCCAACGTGACCACAGTGAGCCGCGCCTGGGACGTCCCTGGGTTGCTGGAGTACGGGGCGACGGCAAGCGACGGCTTGAGCCGAAGGGATCGATGATGACGGGAGAACTTGGACGCGGGACGTTGACCTCGTTGTAAGCCTCCGCCAAGTCTTCAGCTGTGAAGGTAGTAGGGACAGCCACTAGATGGCCGAATGTACTGCCTGGTACGCGCGTCGCTCGGATGACCTTCCATCCGGAGCTCAGACACAAGGCGACAAGCTCCGGTAATGTGCGTTCCTGTCCGTTGAAGATGGTCTGCATCTAGCCTTGATGTTAGCCATAGACAGTCACTCCTCCAGTAAGAAAACATACCGTCATGTCCATCCAATAGGCGTTGGCACTCGCTGTACCGAGGTTCGCAAGCAGTGGCCATGTGGCCCCTGTGAGTCGTAACGCCTCTTCTGCCCCCTCAACTGCATCTAAGCCATCCAGAGCGGACTTCGTTTCAGGGTTCTCTCCTTCGCGTTCGCTCGTGTTCGCATATGGTAGAATGTGCTCGCCTATGACGAGATAGGTAGGCAATTCTTGATCTGAGCCGAGCGATGCAGAAGCACGCAGGCGACGTAGGATACGCGCCGCTTCCAGATCTGGCCAATCGTGTAAGACGACGCGAACAAGAAACGCTCCTATACGACCGGTGGAGGCCGGTTGCGCAGTAAAGAAGTCATGTGCTGGCATCCTTCTCAGTCCATGGCAGATTCACAAGAAGTAATGGAGGGCGGACCTTGGAATCGGACGCGCGATGTATCCAAAGCCTCCGGCATCTTCGTGCGCCAGGCCTGCGCATTGCGTCAACACCTGGATCTGACCGGATCTAGCCACTGTGCATACCTGCTCACCATGCCTACAGACAGGCGCACGATCTTGTATGATTAGTCGTAAGGAAGGGAAGCGCTGAGCAAGACGCATGCTCGCGCTGCCGATACCGCCTCCCACGTCCACGACCAAGGCGCCGGCGGGCAGCGACGGAAACGGTGGTCCTGTATGAATGTCAGCTCATGTATACGGTCCCTTCAACTAGAAGAGACTCGCCACAGAGCGCGTCCATGGCAGCACCTTCCCAACCAGCACTACCGCCCATGGCCCGTCCGAATCTTGCGAGTCTATGCTTGTTCTCCGGCAGTTCAAGCCAGCCCCAGTAAGGCGTCCTTGTCCGCAAAGCAAGATTGAACGTCGTAGCATACGCAGATTGTGCATTGGCGCCGATCAAGGCACCGGGCTCGAGCGGAGGCGCGAGATCGAGAGCGAAAGAGGCGATGGACGGCTTGCGAGAGCTGGTGGGGCTTTGCGGTATACTGATAACCTGAGATGATGACGATGGAGATCGCGATCTCGGTACGTCTAGAACGGAGCGCGATAGCAGCCGTCGGATGCCACGTCGGGGAGTAGCAGGAGACTTGGGGGTAAGATCGACGGCCGAAAACAGGTTCGTTGGTGGGTCGACTTCATCCCAATCGCGCCGGCGAACACCAGGCGTGATGTTAGCAGGCGGAAGTAGAGATGTGAACGAGCCTGTATGGCGTATTGGTAGCGCAGGTAGCGGCTCCTCGGTCTTGACACGATGAGGTAGTAGAAAGTCCGTCATATATGCTGAGGTCTTGAATAGTTCGTCTGCGCTGTAGACGTGGTTTGGGATTAGCTCGAGTTGAGGGTAGGCTGGGTAAAACTAACTTTAGCGCAAAGAAGGCGGCTGTTTGCCCTTGCCCGTCGTATTTCTCGCCCTCGCTGATGATGCGTGAGAACGAGACGACATGAAACGAAAGCAGAAACCCTACCGAGCAACCAAAGCTTCAAACGGCTTCCCGGAATCGAGCAGAGCGGACACCCGGTTCAAGGCAAAGACATCCGGTTTAACTTCGCGTAGTATGTGTTGCGTTGCAAGTAGACGAAGAATGTGGCCTATATAAGTCAGCAGGTGCCAATCTGCTTTCGGCCTATGACCTACTCGTCCGACTAGCATCGACATTGATCCTCTTGCCTATAAGTTCTGCATGCAACCCGCCCTCTCCGGCATCACGTAGAAGTTCCGGGATGTGAGCAGCCTCAAAGAAGCCCAAACAAGATGGTAGGTGGTAACCGAGACCCGCATCGCAAAGCGTTAGAAATGGTACACGTAGCACAGTGGCAAGTTGGTTGGCGGCAGATACGACCCTGGTAGCGGCAGAAAGCACGGCCGGATGAGACGAGAGCTTCTCAGCAGATGAAGTCGGGTCACCGGGAGAGTCAAGCGAAGGATAGTCTAAGCAGGTGGTAGTGCGACGAGGCCTTGTAGACCGAGCATGTGGTGGAGACGGAGGCGGCGTTTCAGGGCTGGCGTATTCTGCTCCAAATTTGACAGCATCTCCTGCAGCTTCCTCAGACGCCTCTGCGTACGCGCGCTCGATTGCATCAATGCCATCGGCGATGATGGCTTGCAGGGCGCGTAGCGTTGCGAATGTCATGGTGGTTATCGCTCAAGTTGCGGGACTGCAGGCGAGAATCTTATACACGGTCCCGTATCGTCGACAGCAGGCGCGAGCAAAGTGCGCGTGGATCGGACAGCGTCTAGCCATCGGATACAGGGCCGTCGGTAGCGTAAGAGTGTCGAGTGCCAAACACGCCGTCTAGCGTCGAAAGCCGTCAGGTGGTGAAGTGATACGGTCAGACTTCAGACATACATCATGCATCGCGATAACGGTTGATGCCTCCTTGTAGTCACCGATTGCGGACTTGGATGTTCGGCAGGCGCAAGAGTCTGCACGACCTATTGTGAACGAAGTTGAACATCACAACGGCACAGGGCGCACCCTGAAGACTCACCGAAGATGTACTGTAATAACCGATTGATGCCCCACCTCGCGTGGACAGCTGCCAATGTCGCAGATCTCTCGGACGCGAGCGATTTGGTTTTGAGTTGGAATGGAAGTGCCTTCTTCCAAAAAGGCGCTGATGTGTTCCTGTCCCTCTCCCGATTGAGCAGTTGCGCGTATCGTATCTCTCCAATACAGTCATAGCATGGTGAGGTGACTATCCAGTTGAACCAATGATCTCGGTATGTCCATGACGGATGCCGATGGTGGTCAGAGGCAACGCTCGCGAATCGCCGCCTGACAGCTGGAGAAGCGTCACAGGGTGACCGGACGCGTCCGTCACGTCCACTGGTTAGCCTTGTTCTCTTCGTTCTTGGACACCACCATGTTGCCCCCTTATTCATGTCAGAGTATACGGAATCAACGGGCTGACTGCGACGCACAGAGCCTGCTAAGCTTCTGCTCTCATAACCCTAAAATCACGTTCTCGTCTCTCACCGTCGAGTAAGGTCGACATCGCGAGAACGGGCCCATCATCTTGAGACCTGAGCAGCGACGTCGTAACGTAACACTTGGCGCATTTGCGTGCTAGATAACAAATTCATCTGGCAAAGCTCGTTCTGTGTACTGGACTAAACTGTTTAGCTTGCTTGGGTACAGGGAAACTTATGCGGCCGCAGATCAAGGGGCCCGACGACAACACGACAGTCCCGGCGATCATCTACTACGCGTGTCCTTCGTATAGACTTTGGGTCCTATGTGCCTCATCGACGCTTCAGGACTAATCCTTTTCCTAACGTACAGCTCTGGCGGCCGCCAGGGACAGCGAAAGCCCATCATCTCCTTGCCTTCTCACGCAAGACCGCTCGGGAGGGCGCGAGTCCCATCGTGGGTTTGTGATGCGCTTTGCTGGCCGCGAAACCCGGCCCTCGCCTCTTCCCTCGCGCCGACCTCAACTACAGTACAATGCGTGATGCGTGATGAAGAGTAGCGGAGTACCCGCGACGATCGCGGGTCCTTAACTACGCGAGAACGGCGTAGAGAGCGGCCGCATGGGTGGCATGTGCATCCAAACACCAGGGCAGACCAATGCGTATGAAGGCTGGTCCTGTGAACATGTACAGAGATCTGACTAGTCTTGTGGTAGAATCGCTCTGCATATGGCCGTCTTGTCTCCTTGTGGCTCCTCGACTTGTTGGAGGTCGTCCCGAAAGCAGGTTTCCCCTGGGTCCTAGCGCTTCCTGCGCATGCTGATCATCATTGCGCATTGTGTGAAGCAAGGACAAGCTCGTCGAGACCTGATATCCGTGTATGTAGTCGGCTGCGGTTGAAAGATCGACGGTGACATCTCTTCAATTGTACGGATCAGACTGTGAGAGTGTCATTTACTGGATGATCGGCAGCGCCCACGGTACTACGGTGGGCCTCGGTGTGCATAAGCTTTAGCTTACAACAACAAGTCGGGTAGCGTTTGCTGCCCGGACTATGCTGGATGATATCGGCACGGCCTGCCGGTGTCTTGAGAACTAATCCTGAAAGGTTCAGTTCCGGTCATTTTCCGCAATCCGCAGGGATGAATGCCGACATCTTACTTGCCGATCAGGTCAAGCATCTGAGAACTTGACGAGGGCTCCACCAAAGCCAACCGCAGTGCAAATCCCTCCCTGACTCTGCGAAGTAAAGCTAGATCCATATACGGATGTCTACAGGGTCGAGCAGGATATACAGAGTGCATTGTCTGACTTCGTGTCGGTTGAGACGTATCCTACGTTGGACATTGAAAGCCGCGTCTGTGCCTACTACATGTGCTCGATGCCAGGTATACTTCACACACGCGCTGTGATGCGGCCTTGCGGATGCACACCGGCAATCTTCAGTCCAAACGCGCTCGGTGTAGTTCTCACCGTCTTTAGGCGCTCTGCACTACAACGGTGAGTAGATGGAGACACCCATCGCATGCTCAGACTGATATCGGCGGAAGCCGCGAGCACACGATACTTTGCGCTGCCTAGACGTCTGATCCAGGACCGCCGACCACAGCGCTGAACACAGGTCTCCCACAACGTCGGACGGAAGAGAAGAGATCATGGTCCGTGGACTCTGGCTTCACCGTCCAAGCCCTTGGCTCGGACGTCTGCGGTCTCCGTCGCCGTGCGCACTGCGGTTACCTGTGCACGGCAGACTTGCCGAAGATACGTGGTACAATCATCGCGTCGCATCCCCTGTGCTGTTCGTGACAGAGAACATGATTTCTGACCACCCACCAAGGGAGACAACCAGGTATGACGCGCCCTGTACTGGTTCGAGGCGAAACTGGCGTCGACATTAGTACCGGCGCTCAGATCACGCGTGTACGACTTTGATGAAGCAGATCAAGATCTAACTCAGAACGCGGTCAAATGTGCAAATGTACACACGAGTCGCACTGCTGCCTGCAAGCGGTGACAATGGAACTCAGGTTCCGCGCTTATCAGTATCGCACCGACCACGTAGGCGCGCAGAAGCGTATCTATGATGCCCGGTCTCCAACTGCAATCTCTATACGAGTTGACACGGATCAGGTTCTCCTCACCGCCATAGAGCCAACCACCGCCACTTCGCCGACAGATTGCCTTCGGATCACTGATAGTCTGCGCTATGAATGGAGTTCATTTACAATGCAAAGCATCGAGCGCTACGAGGACACTCCAGGTTTTTGCGCGCGCTCCGATAATCTGATTGCAGGCGACTAAACTTCTACCAGTTGACAAGTTAGCCTGTATCCTTTCGCAGGACGGGTCTACGGTTGTAGCAATGTGCCTGATAGATTTGCATTCTGGTTGGAGCAAGTTCGAGGATCCGTGGCAATAAGCACAGCGTACTGGTCGACGGTTAATGAAAGGACTTACTTCTACCAGTATACTGGGGCCTACAAAGACGCGAAGTTGAGGGATTCCGTGTCGTCATCTTCATACATTTAGCCGTCGTAGACGGTAACCGGTGACCAGCCGTGGCAGTATTTGTGCTACTGCAGATGACCGGCGGTCGACGGGCACGATTCGGCGACCTGGCACGACTTCAATTTCGATGTTGATGGCCGGAAGTAAGCTCCGGCAATTGACGCTACGGTACGAGCGATAGGGTCACGGTTACACCCTGTAAAACTCGCCGTCCCGGCTGGCTGCTCTATGGGGGCATACCAGAGGCTACCAGTTCTTGCCAGATCTTCCGAACAATGCGCGAGCCTACTGTCAATCAGTTCGACTCATGGTTTCGGACTTGCAGGTGCTCGACCCCGATTATCTGTCGCACTTCAGTACGTAGGGAATATAGAGTGTTGCAGGTGTCGGGTGCTGGAATTGGTACCGCACTGCGCTGCATGCATCCCTGAATGTGTGACAGATGGCGATAATGAGCGTGGGTGTCAACCCGCGATGCATGTTCCAGCGCGCGCCCGTGCAGGGCAGGTCTTCGACAAGCTGAGAGGACAGCCTACTCTTCCAGTACTGTACAGATACAAATCAGTAGCCTAAGCCCGTGCTCTACAGCTGAGATGACATACCTCCCAGCCGGGTGAAGGCGTATTGCACGTGTCCTGTCGGTTGGGAGTCGCCGGCGCAGTATCCGGCGATCATCCGGTGATCAATCCGGCATCTAAACGTTGTTCGAACGCGTTTCTCTTACTGGTTGCCCACAGCTGTACGAAGCTCCAGAAGCATCTGTAGACCAGGGTCGCTGCTGCTATCGCAGCTGCGACGGAAGATGTCATACGCTGCAACGGCTTTTCAGCAGGGACGCGAGTAACGTTGTCGGTCGACCCGACAATCGCGCGGCGGTACTTAAAGCAGCGCCGCCGATCAACCTTGCGAAGGCAAACCATTCCCCCATCTGTACAGCGCGTCAACTTCAGCAGCGGCGAAAGGATGTGGGCAAAACTTGCGCTTCTGTTCGTCACTGCAGCTTCGGTACACGTCTCACTGTCGCCGCCACAACCAGCTGCCCCGCCAAAGTCGCTGGCAGGTCCCCGCACCTTCTTCGAGCGAATTGTGCGATATATCACACTCATCACCAAAGTGAGCAGCATATTCTCTTGACTTGAGTTAAGATTAACCGTTGCGCTAGTCCGCAACTTGGACGTTTGTGGTCATCGACGCGCTCGCAACGTTGGCACAGCATGTCCAACCAGAAGTCGCGCCGCCGATGTGCCCACGCTCTCCGGCATCTCCGACAGCGCTGACATATGTATCACCGATGCTGATCGCCGGCGCATTGAGTGCTTTCGCAGGAGGAGCATTGCGCGCATGGTGCTATCGGACGTTGGGACGCCTGTTTACTTTCGAGATCAGCATCATGGATAAGCATGCGCTGGTAACAAACGGACCGTATGCGTATGTGCGCCACCCGAGGTACGTGGGATGCCTTATAGCGGCTGAGATCGCGATTCTCAGCCAAGTACAGCTACTCCGGCATCTACCTCACTCTGGGCGGGGTCACAGCAGTCTTGGCAGCGCAAGGCAGCTGGGCGCAAGCGTGTGGCGTTTTGCGAACACCTACGACACTGAGAGATCTCTTCGCTTGGGCGTTCGCCGCGGCATGGTGCGCTAAGTGTGGGTACGCCATGTACAGCACCCTGAGGCGGGGACCTGTCGAGGACGAGCAGCTACGAAAACAGTTTGGGTCGGTCTGGGAGGCAAGTCGTCGCATCTCTTGGTTGCAAACGTGAAAGTTGACATCCTTCCAGGACTATGCCAAGGCGACGCCATACCGCATGATCCCATTTATTCTCTAGACCACTTGTACATCCATAGACTAGGATTTATGACGCATTTATATTGTACAGGATAATGAATAGACTGTTGAGCAGAGACATGATACTAGTGGTGGTGACGGTGGTGGTATGAAGGCAAGCTGCGCACTCGGGTGGCGTCGGCGCCGACTCGTCCGACGCGGCGTTTTCGCGCATCACCGTGCTGAACGCGCGCTTGTCTCCAACTCTCACCAGTCCTTGCGCGTAGCGCTGGTCGGCGCCAATGTCACAGTGGAAGTACCTTGCCTTAATTGGCCCTAGTCTCCCAGCACACAGCTGTTGAGCCTCTCCTCTACATACGCCAGGTTGAAAGCCTCTCGTTCGCATTCGTGATGTCAGGCCTACAGCAGTTCCGGCTGAATCCTGCTCGCTGTTCCGTTTTGATGGTACTCTTCCGCATCACTTTCTGTAACAAGCTTCGTTCAATAGGAGGCGCCCGATAAGAAAATAGTGTGCGCCGCTAGGATCAGGGTGGTCCTACAGAAGCCTGTCTAGAGATAAGGACATCCTGCTTCTCCACATTTACGGCACGCCCTATAAAAGCTAGTGTCCTCGGCCAAGAGACGGTTTTGCCTTCCTATCTCGTCGCTCACAGATAGGTTGTCTACGGCTGCAGAGACGCGTGCGCAATGTCGAGCTCTCCAGCGCAAGTCCTGCCTCAGGGAGCCGGGTACGGCGTCGTAGTCGGTTCGTCCAACTCATCAACTTCTTGGATGATTCATGACTGATTGGCATCGAATAGGCATCGGACTGTTCTTCAGCGCTTTCATGCTCGTTCTCACGTACATGCAATCTCGCTATACGACCTTTTCACCCTCGAATTCAGAAGAGTTTTCGTCCGCCTCGCGAGCCGTTAAACCTGGATTGATCGCCTCCGGAATTGTCAGCGCTTGGACTTGGGCGGCTACTCTACTGCAATCTAGTGCTGTTGCATACAAGTATGGCATCAGTGGACCCTGGTGGTACGGGGCTGGAGCAACTGTACAGGTTCTACTATTCGCAATGGTGCGTCTGTGCGTCTTCAGTCATAACTCCCCATAGCTAACTGTAGCGAGTAGCTGGCGGCTAAATTGAAACTGAACGCGCCTTATGCCCACACATGGCTGGAGATCGTGGGCGCTAGATGGGGTACCCTTGCACATAGCGTCTTCATGTTCTTCGGGTACGTCGCGTGAAGTATTATGGATGGTCATCGCCTCATACATCCTCAGATTAGCGACCAATATCATCGTCTCCTCCATGCTCATCTTGGGCGGGTCCGCCACCGTGACCGACCTGACGGGCATGAACACCATCGCGGCTTGCTTCCTCATCCCTCTTGGAGTCGCTATCTACGTCGTTGTCGGCGGCATGCGCGCTACATTGCTATGCGACTAGTGAGTTGACCTCGTTCTCATCGCCACGGAACACTCACTCAATACACATGCAGCACCCACACGACCATTCTATTTGCCATCATCTTCACCTTCGTATTCACTGTATACGCTGCATCGCCGAAAATCGGGTCTCCTACGGCCATGCACGACCTACTCGTCAAGGCAGCCCAGACAAGTCCGGTTGATGGCAACGCAGGTGGCTCATACCTCACGATGCACTCGGTCCCGGGGCTCGTATTTGGCGTCATCAATGTCATCGGCAACTTCGCAACCGTATTCCTGGATCAGGCGTACTGGCAGCGCGCTATTGCAAGTCGTCCAGCCAGCTGTGTGAAAGCTTACCTCCTCGGTGGTCTCGCATGGTTCGTGCTCCGCTTATGGCAATCATAAGTGATGTTGACCGTGTACGCAGGTTCGCCATTCCCTTCACCTTCGCCACTACATTGGGCCTTGCTGCTCGCGCGCTCCAAGGCGATGCCGATATGGCCGTACTGTCCGCTGCAGACGTATCAGCTGGCTTACCTGCACCCTCGGCTGCTGCCGCTCTCCTAGGCAAATCTGGGGCCGCCGTCATGCTTGTGCTCTTATTCCTGGCAGTGACTAGCGCTACAAGTGCCGAGATGATTGCCGTGAGCAGCATCCTCACATACGATGTCTACAAGGTGCGCCCCACCCTCATTGGTGCTGTGACATTCGACAACTTACCACAATGACAGCGTTACATCAACCCTCACGCTACTGAGGCTCAGACGCTTCGGATGTCGCACTACATGGTGCGTGAAATCCTTCCGTAACACCGCAGAGACTACTCACACTCACCCAATTGTCGTGCAGGTCGCATTTTATGGACTCGTAATGGGCTTAGCCGGTCTCATCTTCTTCTACATTGGCGTATCGATGGGCTGGCTCTATACGTTTATGGGGCTCTTCCTGGGAGGCGGCGTGGTGCCGATCGCTCTTTGCATCGTCTGGTCACGCGCAAACAAATGGGGATGCATCATTGGGGCGATCTCTGGCTTCTTCTCCGGAATCATCGCATGGCTTGTCACAACGAGCACTCTGAATGGCGGGGTCATCAACGTCACCACAACCGGTGGCGACTACGAGATGCTAGCTGGCAACCTTGCGAGTATTGGCGTCGGTGGTATCGTAGCGGGAGTGATCTCTCTCATCGTACGTCGAAGTCACTTTCTTCATATGTCAGACTTCGCTGACTTGTAGCTTAAGTGGCCGGAGAACTACGACTTCGCTTCCACACGCGCACTGAACGCGCCCAGAGGACCCAAGGCTGCCGATAGCGCTCCCAATCCCCCAAGTCCGACCATGGATGAGAAGAAACGCGACAGTGCGGAAGTCACCGAGGTGGCTGGTGATGACGAGCCCGTCGTGCAACCAGACCCAGATCTCGAACCTTTGGGGCTGAAGAAGGCATACCGGTTCGCTCTTTGGAGTTCTGTGGCTTTGGTGCGTTTCATCTGCCGGCAAGCCAGCGTCGTATATGCTAACATCCATGTAGACGGTCGTCTTGCTCATCCTGATACCTTTCACCTTATTTGGCACAAGCACAATATACGGCGTCGGCGGCCTGACCGCTTGGGTCGTCATCGGCATCATCTGGTGCTTCATTTCCTCGTTCTGTGTCGTATTCTACCCACTCTGGGAGAGCCGGGTCGCCATAGCGGAGATTACTCGCGGGATAGTGAAGGTGAGTATATTCTTCCAACCGGAGGACAATGTCACTAACGGCTACGAATAGGATGTTGTCAGCCCGGGCAGTGGGCGCTATGTGCCACCTGTCACGGAGAAAGCTTGAATATAGCCCATCGAGGTAGACACGAAACAAGATAAGATTGTATACGATAGACTCATGCCCCACAATGCACCATCGGCCGCGGTCTGCGGTCATACCCATGGACTTCGAACCCTGTACGCGCGCCACGGCAATGGCCGCGTGCATGAGAATCTGCGCCCATGCCGAGACCCTCGTATGACTTGCCGCGTGCTTCTCTTCTCGTCTTCCCTGTCACTGTTGGGTTCGTGATGGGAGCGCCCGGACAATATAGTCGGGTTGTACGGCGTGCGCCTGGCGCGTCTTCTCATACAGAGGGTTGCGGGAGAAGGGAGGATGCACGTCTCTTGCCGGGCGGTGAAATTGGCTTTTGACTTGTGCACATGCAGCTACTGCCGCACCCTCTTTCGCAGCCCGGATAATCTGAATCGCCTGTCCGGGCGGTCAGAGGTTCAACGAGCTCACCGAAATACAACCCTTGACTGGGTCCCATTTTGGAGCCAACCTGCCGCGCAGCAAGAGCGGCGATTACGAAGGAGCGCTTTGGGACACCTCTGGGCGCTCTCGCGCAGTTGATCTTGGTCTTTCCGAAAACAAGTTCTCCGTGGAAGAGCACCAGGTTGGAGAGCGGAAAATGAAGTGTGTACAGTAGGTTCTGCTTCCCTTCCGGCGTTCATCCTCGCACATCTCCCGCCGAATGGCACTCACGGACGGCTGGGCGCTCGGAACTCGCCCTCCCTTATGAAGCCTGCTGTCAGCTTGCGCCGGATGAGCGCGCCTGCCTTTGCCCCACAGTCATGCCAGCTGTCTCTGTACCGGATTCCACTCTAGCCATTCCGACTGGCGATGCAGGCTCCCTTGCGGCGATGGCTTGGGACAACACATTGGGCGCCTTGCTCATTGGTGTGATGGCTAGCGGCATGCTCTTTGGACTGACGTGCATGCAAGTATACACCTACTTCGAGCGGGCAAGCGAGAACGACGGGAGGAGGTTGAAACTTCTCGTGGCCTGCTTGTGGTACGTGTCTGTTGCGGTGCCCTTAGGCTCGTGTATCTTCATCTCCGTTGACCACGTTCTCCGCAGGTTGCTTGACGCGCTCGACTTTGCGTTTAACTGTCACACGATCTACTTTTTCCTGGTTACGAACTACACGAACCCGCTCGCCCTGTCAGGGAAGATCCCATGGAGTCTCGCGTTGCATGTTCTCATCACGGTGCGGCCGTTCCTCGGAATGTGGGTAGATCGCTGATAGATCCTCGTCGTAGTCCATCGTAGACTTCCTAGTTCGTGCCATGTTTGCGCGCAAGATCTTCTCCTGTGAGAGGAAAGGCAAATAAGCAGCTGTCAAGAAGTAACTGATGCATGTGGTACAGTGAGCAGGAAGTCCTTGCGGTTCGCTTTCACGGGCATATTGGTGAGTAAACACCCACGTCATCATGGGTCGTCCACGACTTAAGTCATGTCCAGCTTGCCTGCTCCAGTCTTGACCTGGTGATTGGGATAAGTAAGTCCTCCTCTTGTCCCGCTCTGCTTCTCGCGGCGGCGAACTCACGTTTTGCAGTCATCACTGTCAAGGCCTTTGCCCTCCCTTCAATCTTGGATCTGCAACCTCTACAAACACTCTTTTACGTCAATTTTGCCGCCGGGACTGGCAGCGATGTGTACATCGCCGTCGTGCTTTGCTACTTCCTCGCACGCGCCCGGTCCGGGTTTAACACGCGCACAGACACCATCATTGGTGTACTGATCAAGTGGACCATTCAGACAGGGCTTCTTACCGCGTGAGCTCTCGTCCGGTTGTAAGTGTACTCCTAGTGCTAACATCATCTTTCAGCATCGATGCTGCTGCAGGGCTCGTCATGGTGGGTGTTATTCGCTTTCAGTGGTAACCGCGAGAACTGACCGGCACCCTGCAGGCGATAGTGATGCCGAACAACCTGATCTTTGTCGCTCCGTATCTCATTCTCAGCAAGCGTGCGTCCATCGAGGCTGTCGTAGTGATGGCCGACTGCTCACTGCCTTACGCAGTGTATACCAACGCATACCTCGCTGTTCTCAACAGTCGCGAGAGTCTACGTGAGCGTACCATGAGTGAAGACGGCTTTGTCTCTGTACGCCTCTCACGACTGGGGTCTCCACCAGTGCAATCTGCGGACACGCAGCAATCCTCAAAGGTGAGGCGTTTACGTCTGGCATGTCTCAATGGAATCTCAATGCACTTCTACAGGGGCCGTTCGGTGAAGCGTTGCGGATTCGCTTCGATCAACAGACCATCACTCGCTCAACGGGCAACAGGGATGCCGAGGAAGCCGTGTCTCCTACGTCGCCTACCTCTTACGCAGAGAAGTGAAGACTCTCAACTCATCTCACCGCAGCTGGCACTATCATTCATCCAGGACTTAGTATCAAGAACGCATACGATATACCCTCTTTAGGTTCCTGACAATCTTTGTGTATCACATAGCTAGTTCTGGTCTGGTCTGAAGTATGTAGGGCAATGATTCATGTAGACGAAGCAAGAATCCCTTCGCAGTATTTGATGGCTGAGGGTGCCGGTCTTGAAGGGGTCAACGGGCCAACGCGGAGCTGCGGCGCACCACCGCTCGCCGAAGTGTGCGATACGACAACATCGGTGTCGTCTATTGGGAGACTTCGCTTGATGACAAAGGCGTGTAGCCGTGGTAAGAGCATGCTACTAGCATTCGCAGCGCGCGTCAGGATACATTGCCCCAATTCCTTCCATCATGATCAGCGCTCAGACACCCTGACGACCTGCTGGCTCTCACCTTATGCAAAGCCACTATCTCAGGCTATGAGGCTATCTAGATAACTGAGTACTGCTGGTTGCCACTCTGGCTTGATCAAGGGCCGTATGCGAAAAGGCGACGCCCCACAGCTGGCTCGAGCCTCAGCCAAAGCGCGGATCGTCTTCGCATCTCTGAGCCTCCATGGTACTTTCCCGTGAAGACGTAAAGTACCCAGACTTGGCAATAATAAGTTCCCATGAAGTGCACAGTGAGTCATAGCCACAATGAGGCTGCCCTCGTGGGATATACTCGGCTCGTCGTTGACAAGGATCAGTTCGTGGACCGATGTGAAGGGAGCGAGAATGGGGGACCAGTCTATGCCTTCGGTTGGAAAGTACAAGCCGAAGTGTAGGATCTCGACGGTTGAGACTAGAGTCTCGTGTTGCAATGCATGGGCATTCACGATGCTCTGAAAGACCGATGCTGCCGGTACGGCGTCCAGGGATAGATCGTAGAGCCCGAGCTCCGAGCTCGTGCGGAGAGCAGACGCTTCGTAATGGGAATCGCTAAGCGCAGCATACGGCATAAAGAGGCGCATATGATGCGTATCCAATCGAAGAGGGCTGTCCGCTGAATAAGTGCCATGGTTGTAATAGCGGGGGTCGTCCGGTATGTCCCCCAACCGCGACAGGAAGGTGTAGTGATGATCTCGACCCTTTCGCCCCCACATTTTGAGAAAATAAGTGCTTGATGCCGGGACTGGGTGCTCATCGCCGATCCGGAGCCTAGATGTTAAGCGCACTAGACTAGGTTCCGGTCCTGCAGAAGAGAGGAAGGCAGATAAGGCGCATTCACATTGGATGCTCTTGAGACGAGGGCATTTCAAGATGCATAGCAGGGCAGAAGCGAAGGTCGCGACGCCCGTGGACGAACCATTGAGTCTGAGCTCCAGCAGTTTGGGCATCGTCAGCGAGGAAGAAGTAGGGATGTCACAGTTCCATTCATGGAACCACAATGACTCGAGGTCCGTAGCATCAGACAATATATCCAGCAACAATGATGCCTCGGGCACCCATCCCTGCTCCCTCTTGTGGAAGAGACGGAGGGATATCAGATAACGGCTTGAAAATGGTATGAAAAGATGGCTGAGAGTGACGTGGCGAAGTCGGGCCGAGGATGATTTGAAGTGGCCAATGCGAGATTCTCGGGGAATGAACTCCTCGCTATCTCGGGTCATGGCAACGTGAAGTGTGTGCATCGAAGGGGGTATACCCTCCGCCGCAATCATGGTCGACAATCTTCTTGCTTCATCCGGCCGCAGTATCAGGTTGCAGGACTGAGATGCAGGAAAGAACGCATAGAAGTGTTCGGGCATGTAAGATCCCGCCTCCGATGACCCGTCAGGCGCGCTGGTGAGTAGGGCACGCCGCATGTTGTTGAGGTAGAGAGGCGTCTCTCCGGCGCGAAGCTTGAGTGATTCAAACCCGCGAGAATTGGGCATATCTGCCGCACAAAGGGCCCAAAGGAATGGATCAGCCAGAGCATAGGTGCGCCATTGGTGGCAGACATGCGTGGCAGCCGGGATCCAGCCCAATCCTAGGGCTTTCGAGACCCCATAGTGAGATATGAGCTTCCCGCCTGGAGGATCTGCGTGAGCCATCAGGCGGAAAATGGTAGTGGTGATTTCAAGTGGCAACCGCGAGACAGGACGACGCGCGTTGTGCACACGCCTAGCTTCGATGGGCAGAGCGTCGCTCTCGCCGAGAACATCAGAAACGGCCGGTACGCCACAATCCAGTAGAGACATCGTAAGCTGAGTAGGTTGAGTGCGACTACTGAGTCGATGCCTGTCCGACGCGTTTGATCAGCCGTGGTGGCAGTTGAAAGGGTAGGAGAAGGGGTGGCGGACGCGGCCTCAATACGCGCCACGCAGCTCTTCGGCAAACTCCGACGACGTCAAGGGACCATCTCACTGTGTAACGGCGTGACGATGAGTTATGTCCCTTATACCACAGTATGTATATGCGGAAGAGTATCGGAAGATAAGCACAAGTAACCTATCGAACGCACACCAAGAGTCCGTGTCCCAAGAAATCCATCAAATAAGCAAATTAAGAACCCTTCATTGACTTCATGGTAGCAACCTCTCCTTGTAGCTCACCGCGCGGATCCAGATCTCGCCCGGTCGACTGTTCAAATCACCCATCAGCTCTGGTCAATCATCCGCGACAAGATAACATACCTGCGCTCGCGCAGAATGCGCCACACCTTAAACTCGCGCTCGCCTCTCCTCAATGTATGCCCCGGTGCAGCATTAGGCGGGAACCCTCCTCTACAACGCTGTTGCAGATCCGCGAGGCCCTCGTTCGTGCCTTCAGCCTCGATCACGACTGTGCCGTACCAGCCCTGGTCAATAGGCGCGCTGACGCGTCCGGGGAGGATGAGAGTTGGTGCGTGTGGTGGGTTCAGATGTCGGACGGAGAATGATGAGCGGTGGACCCATCGGACGACGGTATGGTAGTTGCCTTGCGGTCTGTAAAATAAGTAGCAATCAGCTTTCGTGTCTATTCGCTTCTAAGAGGGATCACGCACGTCTCTGTCCGGACCCTATCCTGCAACAACTGTAAATTCCCCGCAATCTCCTCCGCCCACGGACTGACATCGACATGCACAACCGGCCCCCTCTCCCCACTAGTCCGAACAACCCTATGCCAAAAGCTCGGCGCGAACGCCAGACTTGGTAAACTCCCCGGCACATCCCCCAGCGGCGTATACGTATAATCCAGATCGATAAGGTACCGACCGTCCCAGAGCATGCGGCCCGTATTGCCCTCGTCGCCGAGCGCGGTGTCCCATACGACGTCCCCGGAGCGCAAGAAGGGCGCGATACCGGCTTTGCGGAGTTCGCCCTCGGCTTCGAGGACGCCTTGGTCGTCTAGCCAGTCTCCGTTGGCTGGTACGAACACTCTCAACAGCGGTGCGCGGCGAGGGCGGTACAGTGCGTTCGTAGTGTTGACTACAGGCAGCTGGGGAGGCGTAGAGCCACCCTGCGACGGCCGTCGACCATGTCCGCTCGTCGAATGTCCGCCCCACGCACTATTCGTCGGACTAGGCGCCCGAGACTGACTGCGTCCTCCCGCAGCACGTCCACCGGCGCTCCACGACGGCGGAGGCCCATGACCCTGCTCGCTCCGCTCCCGCCGACCAGTCCGCTCCCGATCGGGCGGTACGAGCTCGGCCTGCGCCCTCAGGCGAAGCACAACGCGATTATACGCCCTCGTGCTCTTCTTCGCGGCCCTGACCGCATCAGCCGGCGCCTGTCCCCTCAACGCGTCCTGCGCCAGAAGCACATTCGCCTGTGGCGGGGCGGATACGCCGCGCATGTACGCCGCGAGCTCCTTAAGCGTGAGCGGTAGAGGGTCTTTGTTCTTGCTCTGCGCGATCGTGGCGCCGGGGCCGGAAGAAGGGAGCGGCCAGCGTGTGTATCCGACGGGCGCGAGCCACCGCTCGAGAATTAGTTCGCGGAGGTAGGGCGTTTCGTTTAGGTATTTCATGTTTTGGCGGGAGCAGGTCCAGAGGGAGAGCCAGTCTGCGAAGGTGAGGTACCTGTACACCTCATATCAGCGTTGCATTCTATGCGTTGTAGGGGAGGATGGTGCGTACCGCATGAGACCATCAAGCAAATCAGGCTCGCCGAGATGCTTGAGGATGGGATAGTACGTCTCTTCAAGACTATCCTCCACCACACTCTGTCGAACAGGCTCCAGCGCGCCAGCAGCAGCCCTCGTCCGAACCCTCGACGGCGACGTCGGCGAGCTCTGCACCGCCCCGTTCCCATTCTCTTGTGTGGCAGGGGGTGTAACAGGCCTCTCAACGAGCCTCGAAACCCTCTTCTCCGCGATCCCTCCGATCCTCGACTTGCGCCTATCCTCGCGCGTGACCGTCTTCTCCCTCCCAATCTCCTTCTCTTTCTCCTTCTCCCTCATAGCCTCCTTCTCATCAACGTACGACACAGGCCTCTTCTCCCCCTCCCTATCCCCCTCCAACCGCACCTTCTCCTCACTCAACAACGCCCTCGAAGCCCTAAACCCCTCACTCAACAGCGCCCTCGACGCCCTCCTCTCCTCGTCCATCCCGCCCACGGGCTCAAAGTCGCCCTCGGACTCAAAGCTCTCGTCGAACGCGCGGCTCTTCCTCTGCTCCTCGAACGCCCTGCTCTTCCGATGCGTCTGTCGCGGAGAGCCCGGAGTAGAGCTTGTGGGATATGTGGGGAGAACGCGTGGTTTCTCGGGTGAGCCGTAACGCATTGTGTCGGGCGATACGGCGCGCCTATCGCGGTGCTGGACGGGCGATGCGCGGCGCTGTTGAGGTGATGGCGGAGGTTGTGGTGAGCGCGAAGGTGGGAGCGGTGAGGGGGGCGCGGGCGAATGCGATAGAGGCGAATGCGAAGGTGCGAATGCGTCAATGGGCGACGCGACGAGTCCATCGGCGTACATCGGTGGTGGGCTTGTCGATAAGAGGCTCGTAGCGGGCGGCGTCACTGCTCGGGACGTAGAAGCGGACGTAGCAGTCCCCGGCCTTGAATGCGCAGATGATGTTCCGGTTCCGGGTCTGTTGGACGACGTTCCGGTCCCAGGACGTGACGCAGACGCAAACGTGAGAGCGGCGTCGTAGGGCGAGTACGCGTCGTACGTCCCGCTATCCGTCAACTTCCTCTCCCTCTCCCTCTCCGCGCCCTCCCTTTCGTTCTCCGCGTCCAGATCGTCTCCGCTCTTACTCTTGCCCCTCCTCCTCCCCTTCCCACTCGCCGACTCGAGCGACGAGTCCGTCGGCTGTCTTCCAACAGCAGATTCCTTCCTCTGCCTCTCAACTCCAGCCGCGGAGTCCTTCCTCGCTCTCGAAGCCCGCGCATTCGAATCGGCCCTCTGCCTCCCCTCAGCCGTAATCCTCTGCCTCCCCGCACCTGCGCCTGAACCAGGCTCAATCGGCGGACTCAACGCGCGCGCAGTAGGCGCAGGACTCGGCGACAGCGCCCGCAAAGGCGCCTCAGGACTGAGTACTCTCGACGACGTCGCAGGCGAAGGAGAAATCCCGCGCGAAGAGCCCGGTGGTGGAGACAGCATCCTCTCCGACCCCGGCGGCGGACTCAGCACGCGCTCGGAATGCGCTGGGGTCTGCGTAGAAGTGGGCGCGGGCTGTTGAACGCGCCTCAACACGCCGTCCGGTCCGCGGATGTACGACACCGTCCCTCCCCCTCCCCCTCCGTTCGGCTGCGAAACAGACGACGAGCGCGGGGGCGGCGCGAACGTCTCGCGTTCCCTTTCGGGAGGCGTGGGAATCTGCTGCGATGCTGATCTTTGCACTTGCACCGATTGCGCTTGAGGTGGAGGACCGTATCCCTGTGGACCCCTCAGTCTCTGCTGCTGCTGCTGTTGAAATCCCGGCGCAAGTTGAGGTGCTGCTGAAGATGATGGTGCAGAAGGAGGTTGAGGCGGGCCAGACGCTGGAATCGCTCTGGGCGCCGCACCGCTGTCCTGCGCGCCGAATATGAGCGGACCTCGTCGGGCGGGGAATATCTGGCCCGGTTTCACGCTCGGCGCTCCCCCTCCTACACCAACTCCAGCCACCCCCGACGACGCCTTCCTCTGTACCGGCTGCGGCGGCGCATACGCCTCTTGACCTTGCGCAGGGAGTCCGGAGATGCTAGGCGCAGGACTGGCGAACGAGGCCGGATCGAACTCTTCGTGCGATGGGTCTGCATAGAGGTTCACGGGTCCGCCTGAGTGTACAGAGCGCTGAGAGGGCTGCTTCGACAAGCGCTTATGCAGATGATTATGATTATGCTGCTGCTGCTGTTGGAATTGCGAGGGCGGTGGATGCGGGAGGCGGTGGAGATGGCCGTCTAATGAACGTGGACCCGCACCGTGCCCGTCGATCGATCTCGGTCCCATGTGCGAGTCGATGGAGCGTGTACCGTGGCCGTCGACGCTTTGAGGGGGCGTGATGACGCCGTTTGGTCCGCGCATGAAGGAGGGTGGCGGGGAGTGCGGCGCGCGGGATTGTTGTGGGACTTGGGAGGAGGATGGGGCGCGTTTGACAAGTTTCGAGGCGCGGCGGGGGGTCGTTGGTTGGATCTGTGATGTAAGATGAACGTGAGTAATAGTATAAACGATTGAGAATGTGATGCACATACCGGTGCCTGTTGAGCGTATGCTGAGCCCATACTATCCCTCTGCATGATAACCATTAGCACAAAGTAGACTTGTGGCACATATAATATAAACTCGCCTTTGACCGTCCATTAAGCCCATCCATCTCCGGATCCCTCGGCATAGCAGGCGGCGTCGCGAACCTCGGCGCCGCGAACGGGTCGTCCAGCACGCTGCTCATAGGCCTGACAACATTTGTAGGCGCAAGAGCGGGGCTAGTCGGTGGACTCGGCAGCCCTCCCTGTCCTTGTCCGTTCATATCCCTGATACCACTACCCCCACCGTTCATCTCCCTCCCTCCATTATATCCGTTGCCATTTCCATTCCTGAATCCAGACGAGGAAGAGCTCTTTCCGATCCTGGGCGCCTCCTGAACGGGTGCGGGCGTAGGAAGCGCCTTGTCTCTACCGCCGGCTTGGGCCCGTGCAGCTTTACTCGCGAGCGGCATCGGCCCGCCTATACTCGGTCTCGCTCCCGAGCCCTGGCCAACGTCGTCCACGGTGGGGCTGGCACTGCCGGACCGTGCGAAACGGGCGTATAGTGGTGGAGGCGCTTCGAGGGAGGATGTGGACGTGGATGCGGGTAAGGGCGGAGGTGGTGCGAGTGCCGGCGCGGGTTCGCGCGAGTGGGACTTTTTGCGCAGGAGGGCTTTCATTGGCGTATGTTCGGAGGAGTGTGTTTCTTAGAGAGGTAGGTGGTTGACACGGTGTTCAGAGCAGGTTCAGGCCTTCAAAGGATGATGCAAGAGTGCAACGTTCAAGAGATGTCAGACGCCGAGATCAAGAGATGAGGCCGTAGAGACGTCAGTCGAACAACAATTGGAACTAGACCGTACAGGGAAGAACTGGAGAAACTAGTACATGGGAGTTGGACAGCTGGCAGGGAACGAGGCGCCGGGCACGATGGCGTTGGTGGTTGAAGTATGTACAAGCGCGCACGCACGCAAATTCTGACGTTGAGCGCGTTGTTTGTTGCCGCTCGACCTGCGCGATCATCTCTCCGGACAGTCCGCGGCCCTGTTCCTGGAGACCGTCGTCGGGTACGTTCCCGCTTGTTTCCAGCTTCCATCTACAGGGAAGGCAGCTCTTCTGCCTAATCTATGGCCAGCGCCGAAGTCTAGCCTTGTGCTACCGTTTGTCTCAAAGGATCTGGCAATGCGTATGCTACCTGCGTATAGAAGTGCGGGAGATGCCGATGCGGCAACGCGGGCAAAGCTCGGCGACAGCCCTCGTTCCATTTCATTTCCTTTGTTCGCGCACCCACGCCCACGCACAGCTGCGGCTCACCGTTCTGCTCGGCTGTCGAGACAAACTCAAAGTCGACATCCTTCCAGTCCGAGTCGCCGCTCTTACCCCTGCGAAATATGATTATTCCAGGACGTACCTCGTCTCATACGCGGCCTCGTAAGTATGACGCTCGACGTACCAATATAGGACACTTGACCGACATCGCGGCCAATGACCATCTTATCAGCGACCCTACCCGCCCATCGACATCGTACACCCAAACACGATCGGCATTTCAGAGCGTGAGCCCAGACCGCACAACTCGCCGTCCTGCCAACAGATACGCTCGACAATTCTGCTGCGTTGCGTACCCAAGCCTTCGCCGATTCAGCCCTCCAGCCGGCCGGCCCGTTGATGCTCGTCATTGACAACACCGCTGATCGAGAGACCCAACTGTACCTCTGTGAGCTGTAAGTATGGTCGCCAGTGGCGACAGTCCAACACATCGTACCTTGACTACGTTCTCGCGCAGCCCATGCGCCCAGACGCGTCCGAGGTCGACATTTCAACTGCGGCCACGACAAGCAAGCTACTCTCCCAAATCGTCGCCCGTTGCGCCCGCCGCGCCCGGCCCGCCGGAAACCGCCTTGCGCCTGTTGAAATCGGCGCGGCCGCCAGGAGATCTGCCGGGCTCAAAGTCGTGAATGGCCCCGCGCGTCGCGATGCGCGCGACTGCAAGCGGGATACGGATGCGCGAGGTGCGGGTGATGGGATCGAGAGGATGAGCGGTGGGCACTGTACCCGCCCACCGTGCATCCTGATGGAGGCTCAAGCCGGAGATTGGAAGGGTTCGCATCTGGAAGATGTTGTATGCTTATTATGATTCTGTACGTTACTGAGTGGAATACGAATTGCATGTACAGAGTTGGTACAGAGCAAACATCTGGGATCTGCAGTCGCGCTAGGGTTAGGGTTAGCGCGAGTACTTACCACGCATGTCTGATATTCCTCATGACCATGATGCCTCTCACCATTCGTCATGATGCATGAACGAGCAAGAGCCGTTCGGATTTTCATTCGCATACTACTTGAAGATTGCCGCTGGCTCATTTTGGAATGAAAAGGTTCATAGTATTGACATTTACTGGAACGTCACGGTGTTTGGGACCGGTTGCCCTAGAAGTTCGAGTACTTCCAGAGCATCCGATCCAGCGCCAGCTCGTCATCATACATCGGCAATATATCACGAAGCATATTGCGCCACTCCTTAGAGCGCGGGCACTGAGCGACCGAGGATACGATCTCCCAATACTCCGGGAGCCATGCCGCACACTCCCAATCAACGAGACCCACGGGGCGGTAGTTTGAGTCGACCAGGATATTGCCCGGTGTAAGATCGCCGTGGGTGAAATGGAGGCGGTAAGCCTTTTGATCTCGTGCATCTCCCAGTGCGTGGGTCTCGGGGGGATCGGCACGCCGAACGCGTAGGCAGTTCTGCTCGTGGAATGCCTGCAACGTGGAGAAGGGCCCGACACTACGGCTATGAGATAGCCTGTAGCTGACGAAAGACGTCGTCCCGACGCCAGAGATCATATTATCAGGAGGCTGGGTAAGAGCGCGAAGCTGCATCATCCAATTCCGGAGGGTATCCGAGAGCGTCGACATCTGGTCTTTGGAGAGTGTAGTCAGATCTACACGGAGATCATACATAGATCTTCCAGAGAGCTCGGTCATCAGCACGCATATGCCAGTACCGTCACTAGATGGTGTGTTAATGACGTCTAGGATGGTCGGGATTGGTATCGCCGTGCGAGTACCGACAAGTTGGGTGGAAAGTGCTTCTACGACCCTGATGCTGCGCGATTTCAAAACGAGCCCAAAGGGTAGTCTCGTAGCGAACGGTGAGGAAGTTGGCCTTCCGTAGTGCGTTAGAGCTCGGTATGCGAGGCTCCGTAGTTTGACTGGCATTTTCAACCAAAAAGACCACAAAAAGCTAGCCAGCGATGGGTGTCTGGGAATCATGTCAAGATCATGATTCACGATTCATGGATGTTGCTTACGGACCTACGGTACTTAAAGAGTGAGGCAGGAGCATCATCTTTGAGCTCCATGATTGCGGCGAGGAGGGTGTAGGCCCGACCCTCAACGATCCAAGTAGTCCAAGATGGTGGCAAGTGTCAAGACGGTCCAGGTGGACCAGGTGTGAAGCACGACGCGTTCGGGTCATCGGTCCGAACAACGGCCCCGAATTTCCGAACCACCATGATGGGTCTCAACTCTCGCCACCATGTCAGAATCGACGGACTTCGTATTCCGCCCTATCATATCAAGCTTGTACGCCAGATGATACGGCCGGAACGCAGCTACAACTGCGTCACCGCATCTTGTCGATTCTTGGAGCTGGGTGTGATGCCATGCAGGGCATACAGACGCTACTCGTCTCCATGGCCGACATAGCAGCTAGATATGACCAACTCACGCTTAGCGTGCAATAATGCAGCGCTCTACGCGACAGCTGTTGTCGTGATATATGAAGTGCTTTTGCTGAGGCTGTGGATACACGCCCTCAGTTATAAGTCCGCGTTCAAGGTCGCAGCTTACGACCCGCTACAATCATCCCCTGCAAGCGACCATGCCCTCCACTACAGCATCCATTGAACAAGTCGCCGGTCAAATCTTCGACTACATCATTGTCGGTGGCGGTACCGCCGGCCTCGTACTCGCCAATCGCCTCTCCGAAGACCCGTCCAACACGGTTTTGGTTCTGGAAGCCGGAGGCGCTCACTTCGACGACGCCATGACATGTACGCAAACCACGCCCAGTAACATCTACTTTTACAACTGACATGCGCGACAGCCGACCTAGGCGCGTATCTGAAAGCTTTTGGCAACCCCGAGTATGACTGGGGATTCGAGACCGTTCGTGATGGCCCCCGTCATCGGGTTATACCGTCGCTCTGATACTGCATGAAGGTCCCTCAAGAGAATGCCGATGGCGGTGTGTATCCATGGAACAGGTGCGCACATCCACTTCGCAACTCCGAGTGAGTCTTGTTCTCATGTGCGTCTTCTGTAGGGGTAAAGGACTGGGCGGCTCTTCGGCTATCAACTTCTACACTTGGCTAAGGGCCTCCAAGGCCGACATCGACGGTGAGCAATCGTTCTCCCTCTTCTTCAATTCGCTGGTAGGTGCTGATCCTCGATCCAGCATGGGAAACGCTCGGAAATCCGGGATGGAACTGGGCCCAGTACTTGAAGTACTCGAAGAAGTCCGAACAGTGAGTGTTTGAGCCTCGTGGATACTTGTTGCACGCACTTCAAGTTGACGAATACTGCGACAGCTTCTTTTCTCCCGTTGACGAGTGCAAACCCGAGTCCGTTACCTATGACGCGGAGTTCCATGGGAGTGAAGGTGTGTGCGCTGTCAGAATAGCCGCTACTATGTTCTGATGCCATGGCAGGTCCCATCGCTGTGAGCTTTCCGCGCGCGTACAGTGGCGTCGATGATGTGGTCAGAGATGCGCTGCATGAAGCAGGGCTGCCTGGGGTCACAGATGCGGTTCGTCTATCCTCCTCACAGATGGAGGTTATCATGGTAATGACAATGCTGACGCCTCGATAGCAAGCTGGCGCCGATGTTGGAACCAAATACGTTCAAGCGACCATCGATCCGCGTACGAACAAGCGATCATCCGCGCTGGCCTACCTAAAGCCCGTTCTCGCTCGGCCCAATCTCGTCGTACTTGTCAATGCCTTGGTACACAGGATCGTGTTCAACTCCACTTTGGACGCGTCAGGACTCACCGCCACGGGCGTTGAGTTTGGATACCACCAGAAGATCCATCAGGCCAACGCCAATCGCGAAGTCTTGCTTTCCGCTGGGTAAGAGAGCTCATGCAGTTGTCTCTAGTGGATGATACTGACCTCTCGAACCAGCACCATACAGTCCCCCAAGCTGCTCGAACTCTCGGGCATAGGTAACCCGGCTATCCTGACCGATCTCGGCGTTGAGCCGATCATCGATTTGCCCTCGGTTGGCGAGAACGTGCAGGAACATCTGCACGTTGCGATAACTTGGGGTAGGCACTACTCCGCCCAATGCTCACGAGGGTCTCCTGATGCTGATGGCTCCCCAACAGAACTGAAGGACTCGCCACACTTACAAGAGATTGGACCAATCCGGACCAGCAGTGACATAGATCCAGGAGCATCCTCGCCGTGCGCTACCCAAGCTTCGGTGCTATTGATCTGCGCTGACTGAAGTTGATCTCCAGTCCTGGCTTGATTGGGACTTATCTCTTGCCTCTATCGCAGACGAGCCTCTGCACTGGAGATCTCGCCTCACAGCTCAAGTCAAGCTCTACGCGCGGACTGGAGGAGCAATGGAAAGTACAACTCAAGGCCGCGAAGAACGGGTCGGGCATCGGTGCAATACTGAGCTTTCCAGGACATTTGTCGGCCCCCAGTGAGTCGTCTATCGTCGTTGTGTGTCTGTTATATCTGATGCACTATAGATCCTCCGGAACCCGGCAAGAGATACCACACTCTTATCACTGCGCTGAATAAGCCGTTCTCCCGTGGGTCCATAGTGCGTGAACCTGATTGTGCTTTGACCGCAATTCTCACGTTTGCCAGCACGCGACCTCTCAGGATCCTGCTACCCATCCGTCCGCGAATCCCCGTTACTTTGAACAAGACATAGGTACGCAATGCTTGTGCCTCTTGATACACCCACCCACGGCAACTGATGAGAATTCGCGTAGACCTCGCCATCTTGACGGACCTTACGAAGTTTGTGCGGAGTTTGGCGTTCAAAGACGAACTCGCCTCAGTCTTAGGTCAAGAAGTCAATCCTGGCCCGCACGTTCAGACAGACGAAGAAATACACGCATGGATCAAGAAGGCCATGCAAACTACCTATCACTCCGCCGGGTCGTGCTCGATGCTACCACGGGAGAAAGGAGGAGTGATTGACTCCAGTCTCAGAGTTTATGGCACGCGGAACGTACGCGTCGCCGACCTGAGTGTCGTGCCTCTCCACATCGGCTGTCAGACTCAAGCTACGGTCTATGCAATCGCTGAGCAAGGTTCGTACTTCATTCGTCTTTCATTAAGCTCGACTGACCAGTGTGGGGGACATTCAGCAGCAGATATCATCAAGCTGGGGAAGGCGTAGACACGAATAATGACTACAAGTCTCCATACGATGAAGTGCCCATCTTTGTAGAATATCGCATTGGTGGGCTATATACACTGTATACACGTCCTCTTACGGCGAGCTCTGGGGGATTGAATCATAAATGAGGCAGCCTCAGGCAGCCTGCATCACTTCAGCTTCGGCTTTCGCATTCCGTAATGTCACTGGGCTTATTCCAGGCAACCTACGTCTTCCATTGTCATGCTTCAAGTTCATGCGTTGGTGCGCGAGGGCACCCTATCGAAGGTCGAAGTCCTACAGTTTGGCTTCTACTTCTCAGCCGAAGGCGTCGACTGATCCTTCATTCTTTCCTACTGAAGAAGAACGGGCTCTTCGCCGCCACTACGCATGTAGCCCTTGACAGAAGAGCTCTCTTGCCGAGCCTGCACACAATTCGTACGGATCAATACGCGCCGTGGAGGAGCAAGGATATAACGGCCGCGCGGACTCGCGCCGATAGCTGCCGCTAGAGCACAAGCTGATTGTAGCGCGCTACCTATTCGCATACGGCCATTTTACTTGTGTGATTGGTGATCGGAAGCTACGCTCGGACCTCGTCGGAGCAGGGCCGCTGCATGTGGTCACATCTCAGAACAGGACGTAGTATGATTTCCCTACACTTTACACGACAGTGTGAATAAGACACCCGGAGTCATGATATAACATCTCACGCGAAGACACCCTCTAAGATTGCGATGGTGCAGCAGATGATGTGTGCACCAATCCCGACGCAGATACTGCAACTGCAGGCATGTATGTGTTCTGGACTGGTCTCCTGTCAGCCTCTGTAGCGCTACAGCCAATGCGGTGGTCATACCTGACGCAGTAGACCCTGAGTGGTCCATCTTATACTTCAGATAAGTGCCGCTCACGATGATTTGATCCATGTCCGCGAGGACGTCGTCCTCGATGTGGAAGATCGTGTGGAATCCGGTCGCTGGGTCATCTCCATACTTCGGAGGTCGAAGATACGCGACCTCGATTCCATCTGAAGTGCGAAGCTGCTTTCATCAGAGAAAATGTCAGAGAGCGCGCTCTTGACACGTACAATCAGCTCCCGGTCATCTGCGGTCCATATGAAGGTGGCGGCAGTCGGCGTCCTGATCGTCCATATCCTACTGGATGATGTTAGCATCGCTCTGCGGCACTAAGTATAGCGGGTTACGGACCTCTTCCCCTCCTTTCTAACGTACTTCTTCGCTTTGATCGTCGTCCGCTCTCCTATAATCTCTGCGTAACTCTCCCCAGCGCGTGTGATAGTAGGGACAGTAGCCAGAAGCTCGATGTCCGTCAACTCGATCGTGTCCGCGAGTAGCTCTCGGCAACAGATACTAGCGATCTGGCTGAAGCGGTTCTCAGAGTGCTTGACTAAGTCTAGTGTCGTAAAACGTGTGGCATGATGTGCTGTCAAGGTGTATGCCGCCTTCCCAGTAGATACGTCGACATAGTCAGTTTGGAAGACGGCGGGGCGCTCGAGTCTGAAACGCATTGAAGCAATTGGCAATAGTGCTCTGGGTGGAACGTCGAGCCAGCTTTCTACGACGCCTTTATGTGCTTGCGTAAGGACCTATGCAGTACAGCGCCGTCAGTGGGTGCACGCTAGCATGATTACAGGCGCCATACAAGACCCACACTGGAGCATAGCTGCAGCTCTTAGCGGGAAGATAGACTCTTCCGTACGATGCGGCAAGTTTGAGAACGTCGTTATGCCTTCTAAAATGAACGGATTCCAGGTACCCGTTCGGAGAGGAGTGGATGAAATCGGCCTAAACGCGAGATACGAGCGTCCCGCGTCTCTTCGTCTTGACGCGATCCACATAGTATGGCGGAATGACTCAAAGAATGTGGGAGGGACCCCTCAGTATCGCGATCAGCGACGTAAGAATTCTAGTTCTGAGACAGAAGAGTGGAGGTATAGTCAGTTCTGAGAACACCCAAGGGCGAACCATGTCCCGGTGTGTTCGAATGGCAGATGGGAGTGCGGAGTGAAAGACGTCGCGCGGCGACACACCCATCGGATGAACGGCCCGACCCACGCGATGAACACGAATTCCTGCCAACTCCGTTTTGCTGTCTACTACGACTATGGGTTGTGCATCCGTCTTCGGTCATTTTCAATCTCTGTGAACACATTTGGCTTGTAAAGCGCTTGGCCGCTGCGGGTGAAGGCACAGTTGCAGGACGACGTTTCATCCGCTCAACGCTGGACGACTCCGAGTTTAGGCTTCTCGCTGCGCCTCATCACGACTACCCTACGGACTTCCCTTCTCCGTGTACAGTTGGAAGCACCTTCAGCCCCTGTCTTCCTACACAAAAGATTCTTCTCCCCAATGCTATGGGGTATGTCTCTGCCTATCAGGGTCACAAGTTCACGCCAATGAGCCACGGGACGCCTCCGGCTGTCGCCCAGACCGACTTATCCTTCGGCTACACGGTCACCTGCTCCCTTTCATTCAGCTCTATATAAATCAACACCATCAAATGGGACGAACCGTCCTGTCTTCTTGTCGAGTATGATTCAAGCACCACACCCCGACATCACCAAGGCCCAGCTCCCAACGCTAGACCGCCTCGGTGTCTCGCCACCATCGCAGGTCGACGCGCTTTCCGTTGCGCGCAGGTGGTTCTCCTCATTCTCCTCCGCTCTGCAAAGCTCCGATGCAAGCGCGATTGCCCAGCTCTGCGTTCCGGACGTATTTTGGCGTGATTTGCTTGCTTTGACTTGGGACTTCCGTACCTTCTACGGCACCGATTCGGTCTCTACCTTCCTCAACGACCGACTCTCTCTCAGCCAGGTCACGAACCTGAAGCTGAATGAGAAGGACGTCGAATATGTACAGCCGTACGAGGACCTCGCCTGGATACAGGCCTTTTGGAGCTTCGAGACAGCAACCGGGCTCGGGAGCGGCGTCGTGCGTCTCGTGCCGACACAGGCTGCCGAATGGAAGGCGCATGCAGTTCTCACCAACTTGGAGGATCTGAAGGGTCACCCTGAGAAGACCGGCCCGTTACGCGAGCAAGCGCCAAACCATGGGAAATGGCTTGAACAGAGAAGACGCGAGACTGAATGCGAAGGCGAGGAGAATCAACCTAAAGTAATGTTCACCACGTAAGAGATTGTGTCGAGATAGGCGCTGATGAACATTTAGGTCTTAGTCGTCGGAGCGGGTCAGAGCGGGTTGGAGATTGCGGCGCGGTTGAAGTACTTGGGGATAAAGACCCTCATCGTTGAGAAGAAGTCGCGTGTTGGCGATCTATGGCGCTCAAGATATGAGGCATTGTGTCTTCACGACACCGTTTGTAAGTATCGTCTCTCTATGTACCGTGATCCTCGTTCTGACGTCTTCAACAGGGTATGACCATATGCCGTACATTCCGTGCGTGGACCATCCACATTCACGATTAGTGTGACTCACTTCTCTGCAGGTTCCCTCCTACCTGGCCAGTCTATGCTCCTGCACCCAAACTCGCGGCGTGGCTTGAGCACTACGCCGAAGCCCTCGAGCTCGACGTATGGCTCTCTTCCAACATCACCTCTTGCGTTCAAGACCCAAAGACTCTGAAGTGGACAGTCGAGATTGACCGCCCAGACGGCTCCAAGCGCACACTCATCGTGAATCACGTTGTGTTTGCTGTCGGTATCGGCGGCGGAGTCATGCGTATTCCGAGCTTTCCTGGAACGGACAAGTTCGCCGGCAAGATCATCCACTCCGCGCAGTTTACTACCGCAAAGGACTACATCGGCAAGAAGGTCGTCGTGGTCGGCGCCTGCACGAGCGCGCACGATATCTGTGCGGACTTCTACGAGCATGGAGTTGACGTGACAATGTTCCAGCGCGGGTCAACGTACATCATGAGCACGAAGCACGGCGTGCGCCGTCTCCTAGGTGGCTTGTACCACGAAGGCGCGAATACGGACCGTGCCGACAGAATTAACGCGTCTTTCCCGAACATGCTTCTCAAACTCATGCACCAGCGTGTCGTGAAGGATATCGCGGAAGATGATAAGGAGGTGCTGGAGGGTTTGAAGCGCGTCGGTTTCCGAACCAATATGGGCATCGACGGATCGGGCTTCTTGATCCTTGCGTGGTCCAAGCTCGGCGGATACTACCTTGGTGTGTGCAGGAGCGATGCTCTGATGAGGCCTGAAACTGACGCTGAGCCGTAGATGTTGGAACTTCCACTCTCATCGCCGAGGGCAAGATCAAGTTGAAGAACGACGCTCAGATCTCGCATTTCAGCGAGAAGGGAATCGAGTTCGATAATGGCTCGCATCTCGACGCCGATGTGGTCATCTTCGCGACCGGGTACGGAGACGGACGCGAACCATACCGCGCGGTGCTTGGAGATGAGGTCGGTGACAAGCTCAAGCCAATCTGGGGTCTTGATAGCGAAGGAGAGCTGAATAGCGCTTGGCGCGACATCGGGGTTCCCAGGCTGTACTGTATGATGGGTGCGTTTTGCGACCGAGGCAACAATGCGTCTCCATGCTGACATCGTACCAGGCAACCTTGCGCTTGGTCGCTTCCACTCAAAGCATGTCGCACTCCGTAAGCATACTTCCCATCACACGCGATCTCAGCCTGTCCTGATCTGAGGTTGCTAGAGATCAAAGCTGTAGAGGAGGGGCTATGGGACGGATTAGACCGCTACAGTCAAGGCCAAGTCTCTCAGTAGAAGCCTCACGATTGCTTGACATACAATATACACTGATTCTCCTATATTTGTACCACATAAACAAATGTAAATTAAAGCTAGGATCGGATCGCTATAAATTCGGACTCATTGCAAATCGGAACTCGGGCCGCCACTCCGAAGGTTAGGGACTGGCGTTGACGCGCGCAAACAACAACACTCGCTTGGTCTGCAACGTCCATCAGCATCCATCGCCTGCATACAATCAATTGCACTTCGCCGGTTTAAGCTTTTCAGCACTTCCCGTCACTAAATGTACCAGGTTGTGGCACGCCTCAGCTCTTGTCAACACGTTGTGGTAATTTCATCATTGGCACGCCCTACAGCAGTAGCCGCCTACAAGCATTCATCAGCGCTAGATGACTACAGGGCTGCTTCTGCTCCGATTTCACGATGCCTATCTTCGACAATTGTCACCGCAGAGACCGTTCTGTAGCGGCTGCAGAGCAGTACGCTCACTTCGGAAACCTATTCCTGCCACGAAACGCACTAAATCGCGGCGTCTGTGCAGTTGAGGCCCCACTACTTGAACGTAATATGCGTTTAGATCCTGCTATAAATGGGGAAGTGCAGTAAAGGCTCGTACCCTCGACGACCATGGCCCACGAGCATGCGAACGAACTTCCCGACATCACCCAGGCCTGTTTGCCGACGTTCTCCTTCCTGGGCGTTACACCTCTCGACACGATTGATGCGTCGTCCATAGCCCGAACATGGTTCTCAGCGTTCTCGCAATCCATCTGCGCTGGAAACGTTGATGCCGTCGTAGCGCTCTGCTTCCGCGAGGTCTTCTGGCGCGACCTACTCGCTCTGACTTGGGACTTGCGCACCATCTACTCGACTCATCGCGTGAAACCTTTCCTCGCCGAGAGGCTCCCCTTCGCCAAGCTCTCGAAGATAGAGCTGAATGAGGCTAGCGCGCAACTGCAGAAGCCCTTCGAGGATGTTGCATGGATACAGGCAGAGTTTGCTTTCGAGACCGCGGTCGGGAAGGGCGTGGGGATGTTTAGGCTCATACAGACTCCCGAAGGATGGAAGGCACATGCGATACTCACTGCGCTCGAAGATTTAAGCGCCTGCACCAGCCTCGCTGGGTCCCGAGATCCCGATATACATCACCGTGGATGGCGGAACCGACGCAGGCAGGAGCTTGAGTGCAGTAGTGCCGAGACGCACCCGAAGGTGAGCAAAGGACTCCGTCGACAGCATGATATCATACTCACCATACTTAGGTTCTCATCGTCGGCGCTGGTCTGTGCGGACTGATATTGGCTTCTCGGCTCAAGGCGCTCGGGATAAAGCCTCTTCTGGTCGATAAGAGCGAACGCATAGGAGACACGTGGAGGAACCGGTACGACAGCTGCTGTCTACACAGCCCCGTCTGTGAGTCTTGCTATCCGCTTCAAGTGGCGGCCCCGTGCTCACTCCCGCCGTAGGGTTTGACCAAATGCCCTACTTGCCGTCCGTACTGCCGCGTAATGGGTCCTTCGTCTTGATTAACGACTGTTCTCAGATTCCCGACGACATGGCCCATCTTCCCTCACGCGTACAAGCTCGCCGACTGGCTCGAGAGCTACGCCAACGCTCTTGAGCTTGATGTCTGGACCTCATCCAAGGTTGCTCATGCAACTCAGGATCCTACATCGTTGGAGTGGACTGTGGACATTGTTCGCGACGGCCAAAACGTGAAGCTCAACGTCCCTCATCTTGTATTCGCGACCGGTGTCGGAGGTGGTGTCCCTAACGTTCCCAGCATACCAGGCTCGGTAACTCGAGTACAATCAGTGCCACGATCGAGACTCGGGCTGACCCGCTTGTAGGAGCTGTACAAGGGACAAGTCCTGCATGCCAGCAGTTTCAAGACAGGCAAGGACTTCACCGGGAAAAAGGTCATAGTGGTCGGTGCGTGCACATCAGCCTTCGACGTCTGCAGCAACCTGTATGACAATGGCGCCGGTGCGTCTGTTCTGCACCCCGTGACGAATGGTGCCGTATTGACTTGGCCACGATAGATGTCACCATGTTCCAGCGCAGCTCGACCTACGTAGTCTCGAGTGCTGCCGTTGGTGTAGTCCTCGCCCCACTGTACCACGAAGGCGCGGACCCCGACCACTCGGATCTGATTGGCGCTTCCTTCCCGAACTGGCTCTCGAAGGGCATGCATCAACGAGTCGCGGTCGGGCTAGCGCAGATGGACAAGTGCGTGCGAGACGACGAATGAAGACCACCGTTGTCTGAACTCATGTACTGCAGGGAGATTCTCGACGGGTTGAAGTCCGTTGGCTTCCGTCTGAACTCGGGCATGGACGGCGCAGGCTTCCTGCTTCTCGCTGGCGAGCGTCTGGGCGGATTCTACCCCGGTGAGCCAGAGTCTCTCAGCTCATCGCGCCCCTCTAGGTGCTCACTGAGATCTTGCTCTACAGATGTCGGAGGGAGCAAGTACCTCATCGATCACAAAGTGAAGCTCAAGAACGATGCTCAGATCAAGGGGTTCTCAGCATCCGGCCTTGTCTTTGACGATGGGTGCTCACTCGAAGCTGACGCTGTCATCTTCGCCACAGGGTATGATGCCAATGATCTGTTTCAGCTGTCGCTAGTGCTGATGCAACTCTCGCAGTTATGGCGATACCCGCGAAGCATATCGTTCAGTATTGGGCGACGAAGTCACTGCGAAGCTCAACCCGCTCTGGGGTCTCGACGATGAGGGAGAGATACAAGGCGCCTGGCGCGACTCCGGAGTACCACATATGTGGTGCATGTCGGGCAACCTCGCCATGAGCCGGTTCTTCTCGAGGCACCTCGCACTTCGTGCGCACACCTTTCCGAATTTGTGTGGGAGATTGCTGATACGGTTTTGCAGAGATCAAGGCGATCGAGGAAGGTGTCTGGGACGGCTTCGACCGTTATCAGAGCCGTTGAAGAGTTCCAAGCGAGGAGTATATTGATACAGCTATGATACAAGGAGTGAAACGAGATATTCCCATAAGATACAGATACAGACTGAGATAACCCCGACAAGAGACCTACAAGATCCAATTCTTCGTAACATGCTTCACCAATGTACTACTATTCATCATCGCCGGAACATCCATCTGCGCATCCGTACCATTCCCGGTCATAACCGTGTCAATCCACTCGGTGTTGGTACCCCACTTGCTGAAGAACTGCGGTATCATGCCCGTGAGACTCGGTTCCTCGATGAGCAAGGTGAAGACCGCGCGCCAGGCGCTGTCTAGCGCGCCCTCGACCCAAGCGTGACGCGTGCTGAGCGCTTCACCGGCGAAGTGTAGACGGCCACCTG
>UWZB01000257.1:9185-127124 GCA_900536885.1 Peniophora sp. CBMAI 1063 | reverse complement strand
GGGTAAGGGAGGTGTACAGGTTCTCAAAGTCGCCGGGTCCAAAGAAGGCAAACGCGCCTGCCGGTCTGATGAATATCGCTCGCGGCGACAACAGTAATATGAGACGTACCCATCGACAGCGGATCCAACGACCAGCTCCACGCGAACGTCTCTATGAGCTGATCCCTCAGGAAAGCGATATCGACGTTGTGTATCTTGCTGAGTTCCCTCAGGGTCAACTCCCTGAGCGTATCCGGGTCGTTCGCAACCAGTGACGAGAGCCGATTAGCGTCCTCGGTCCACGAGTAGCTCGCGATGAGGCTGGTCGTGTTGCCCGCGGGGTTGCCGAATGATGGGTACACCACTGTGCGCAGAGGCGTGTCGGTGTACGTCTGACCGCCGACGATGTTGAGCGTGTTGTTGTTGCGATCGACGCCAGTCGTCCACCATGCCGTCTTGAACTGCATGCCGATCTTGACCGATGGTCCGTAGTCGAGCTCGCGCAGAGCATTGGACTGAAGAGGCGCGAGCTCGGCGTGGTCCAAGTCGAGCGTGCGCATGACGGGGAGAGGGATGGTAGAGATGACATGGGAGAACTGGTCGGTGTTGGTGTAGTTCGTTGTAACGTTGACGCCCATCGTGTTTCCGCGGCCGTCACTTATGGAAGAGATGCCGGTGACGTGCTTGTTGAACTCGAAAGTATTGTTCTGTGCCGAGTTGAGGTACTGGTACATCGTGTCCGCAATCTGATATGCGCCACCGCTGCAAGCCGAGGTCAACCCAAGTAAAAAATGTGTAGGAAAGCAACGCGTACTCGATGAGGTACCACTGCCTGTTCGCGCGGACCTCCGCACTGGGGTCCCAACCAAATGAGACCGCCTCAAGCACCGTCTCCGAGAGCGCCCTGTCGTACCAGCCCGTTCCACCGTTGAACGTCTCGCACCAGTCGATGACGTCCTGAGGTATGTTCTTGTTCGGCAGTCCAAGCTTCTTGCTGGGCTTGTACTCGGAGGCCATATAAGAGCGCGTGGAGTACTTGTCATACTTTTGCATGTACTCCCAACCCGTCGTGGTGTGGTTTGCAAGGTCATCGAGGAGGCGAGTGGCAAAGGGACCGATAACATCGTTCATGATGGCGTCGACGCCAACGTTCACGTAGGCAGAGGCGTTCTTGGAGGCAATGACCGCGGCGGAGTCGAAGGGCTCCTGGAAATGCGCATCGGTGGCTTTGACCGTCACATCGTTGTACGACATGAGCGTGTTATTGCTCTTGTAGATGAACGGCTTGAGCTTCTGGCTGAGTGCGAGACCGTTCGAGTTAAGCGCCGGGTAGTCGAAGAGGTGGAAGGCGCGCTGCATCGAGGTACTGTTCGGGAACCGCATAGCGCCGACATCAAAGTAGTTGTAGGGCGCGCCGGTGTCGTTTTGGAACTTGTACGTGAACAGGCGCCCGCCGACGCGGTCGCGTGCCTCGATGATCTTGTAAGGGATCCCAAGGTCAAGGAGCATGAGCGCGGTATACATGCCGCCGGCACCTGGAACGGGTCAGCTATGTGATCGCGTCGAAGGAGAGCGTACATACCGGCACCGAGGATTCCAACAGGGTTGGTCAGGTTCGCCGACGTTGAGTTTGCCATGGACGAGTTGGTCATGGCAAGTGTAGCCGCATGGACAGAGGCGACTGGTACAGAGCCGTCGGAGGAAGCATCCTGACTGTCGAGGTGGTTGGAGATAATGCCGCGTCCATGGATGGAGAAGACGTCGTGATGAGGGGAGGGAGAAAGAGAGGATGTGGTAGGTGCACGGCCGAAGATGTTTCGGCGGCGTGAGAGCGGTTTGCCATGGGTTGATGGCGCGGCGGCCAGTGCGGCGAGAGCGAAGGAGAGGAGCAGCATGTCGGCCCGTCACCGAGGGCTTCAGACGTTGCTGCTCTTGCCTTTGTACTTGAGTACATCGGAGCAGTCCCTCCTGTATCCGCCGTCGCCCATGCGGCTACACTGACAATGTCTGAGTACTGTCAGTTGTTGACCGTCGCCGAGCAGCAGGAGACATTCGACGGACAATTCCTCAGTCAGGGATGAAACCAGTAATTTGTTTCCTGCGTTTAGTACCCAAGGCTTACGGAGCCCCTGTGTTACAGTGGGATACAAGAGAGGAGTGGCCGAGCGAACTCTCCTTCGCAAAGGTTTGTTGCGCCCGAAACAGGGTCAAGAGGCTAGAGGCGGGAAGTCCACTTCGCCTGCATCGGTACAAGATGGCCTATACAGATAGAACGTAGCCATATCAGCTAGGAGAGAGCAGCATCGAGAGCGGAGGCACAATGGACAGAAGGAATTTCACCTCAGATCCATCAAGACATTTGTAAGACACAGAGACAACCCGCGCTGCGGTACTCGACCCATTACTCTTGAGTTCACGCTGTACAACGGATTCACGCGCATTGAAAGGCTCAAGACCACGGGGCAGGCGCAAAGGCCTGCTGCGTGTCGAGCGGGCGACAATTGATTGTGCAAAGTACATTGTACATACACGCAGACCCGACATATTTTGAGCTGTAGATCGCGACGTGCGATCACAGACGACGACCACGGCGACCACCCTAGATGAAGTCAGATCAGTGATTGTACGATGATGAGAACACTGAACAATATACCTTGCGGCGGGTAGAGTCAGTCGGGACAGGGGTGACGTCCTCGATGCGGCCGATGGACATGCCGGCACGAGCGAGAGCGCGGAGGGCGCTCTGTGCACCCGGGCCGGGGGTCTTGGTGCCAGTACCACCAGTAGCACGGAGCTTGATGTGAAGGGCGGTGATGCCAACCTCGCGGCAACGAGCAGCGACGTCCTGAGCAGCCAACATGGCGGCGTACGGCGAAGACTCGTCACGGTCAGCCTTGACCTTCATGCCGCCAGTGATGCGGGAGATCGTCTCCTTGCCGGACAGATCGGTGACGTGCACGAACGTGTCGTTGAACGACGCGAAAATGTGCGCGACACCGAAGTTGCGCTCGCCCTCAGCAAGCTGGGGGCCGAGCTGGACGGTCTGCTCTTGCTGGACGCGGGCTTTCTTGGGCGGCTAGAGGCACATCCGAGCGTTCAGCGATACAATCCAGCCTCTAAACATGCCACAACTCTCTCCCAAGTTGCGGGAGGTAGTGCAGCATAGTGTCAAGGACATACCATGTTGGTTTCTTGACGGGCGGCGGTGGTGGTCGAGAGCTGGAGAGCGTCGAAGACGGCGTCGACGATGAAAATCAACCCTAACCCTAATAAGACACTCACCGGCCGCGACCTCAGTCGGGACTCGGCGCTAGCCGCTAGCGCCTTCCTCCGGACCATCATGGATCACGTCCGACGCTCTACGAGGACGAGTACGCCGCACGATGAACCTCTATGAACCTTCGCTTGGCCTTCCTGAGTATTCAGTTGGTGTGATGGAAGGAGATGGGTTCCCGTGCCACGTATACAATCTCGGCTACCAGACTACTCGCGGTTCGTCAAGCTGTGCAACACTGCATGTGGACGCACGCCTATAAAAATACGCTTTCGTCATTCATCCGAGTTCTTGCTTGCGTCCTATCATGTCGAATGGAACCATCGGAAATGCCTCATCAACGAATAGCTCAGACACGGCCGTCTCAATCGATCTGGCAGATATTGCGCTATCCGAGCACTTGAGATTGATGACTGGGTCTCTCGTTGATGTAGCAATCGTAGCACTGATCAGCCAGCGCTCTTACGCGTACATCGCAAGGGGCGGGAAAGGTTCAACCTTCTGTACCGTGATATGTCTATGGTGAGTTCAGAGCTCGCGTGGGCTATCCCTATTACTTACTGTATACGTTTGCAGGCTTCTTAATACCACGCGTCTCATATGGAACCTC
The DNA here is from genome assembly GCA_900536885.1 of Peniophora sp. CBMAI 1063. NCBI lineage: Eukaryota > Fungi > Basidiomycota > Agaricomycetes > Russulales > Peniophoraceae > Peniophora > Peniophora sp. CBMAI 1063. The sequence goes on along the minus strand of UWZB01000257.1, from coordinate 123,261 downwards.
TCGGACGTATACCTAATCTATACACAACAAGCTGGACTGCAACTTCCCGGACCGCAACAACGTTCGTATATCTTGAACCTATTGAGGAAGAGGATGGGCGCATTCGTGACCTTCTTACTGGCTTCGGTTCGTCGCTATCGCACATGCTCAGCATACGGGTGAACCAACACACGGGCAGGTTTTCACCTACACTTGTATGGTCATCATCGTGTGGAGACAACTACATACTCGTGTGTATCATTCGAGTATCGTCACGACTTCGAGCTCCAGTGCTCACGACAATCGCATAGTGGTGGGAAGAAGCAAGTTCAAGGCATCGCTGCTGGTCTGTCCCGTCCATGCGTTGCATCCACGCTCACTCACGCCCAAATGTTGCAGACCCTTCTGTTGTGGCTTCCATCTATCTGGATTGCCGACTTTGAGACGACCTTCGCCTTGACCCACGTCTTAGCCATCACACAAATCGGGATGCACGGCACGGCTCACGCATTCATACTGGTAGAGATTTGCATCCTCGGATAACCCCCTATCGCACTCACGGAATGTTGCAGCCCAAAGACGACTTTCTATCGGATTGTCCACGCCTGCGGATGCCCGCGCGTCTGCGTGCATTTGCTCACGCCCAGCAACGGTCCAGATTGCGCCTACGGCTTCTTGCCGTCGTGATGTGCACAGTGAATGTTATCGTAGTCTATGGGTGAGTACAACGAAAGCTCCCTCCATCACGCCACTGAATGCGACACCTATCGCCAGTCTCTGTCGAACCGGCGAGTGCATTCAGAGCTTCGTCCCGGGAGGACTCTATATCAGCTTCGGCGACGGTAAGCTTCCATGTTCCCGCACTCGGCCGCGCTCTCGCCTTGCCCAATGCTGATCCGGGCATCCAGTATATACCCTGCTCTACCTAAGCATCAAGAACAAACACGCGGCCATAGGCAGCGGCGGAAACCCAGAGATAGTCGTCAGTGCGCCGGAAGAGGTGGAACTGCAGCCTCGCCCTGCAGGCACGGCGCGGCGTCGAACGTCCCACCGCTCGGCGGTCGGTACCGCTGATATGTCATGACACGTATCGTATAGATATCGAGGAAAGGCCCCTGGAGTGTATAGTATGTACTACGTTAGTTCTAAGCCAACATTCCGGGGTGACATGACGCCAACCCTAACCCCTTGCATCACCGGAGCGTTTTCTCCGAGGCGCCCAAGCGCAGCTTTCTCCCTTGACCGCCACGTCGTCATGCCACATCAAGACGCGCTCTTTCGCCTAACGCATCTAGTAGACCGTGCACCTATCAAGTCAGACAATCCTGATAATCGTGTCACGACACCCGAATGCGATGCGTAGAGATTCATCCCTCTTCAACATATGCTGTGTCTTTGACGCCGTCGCAGCGGCGCGTGCCCATCAATGATCGCCGTATAAAGATCTCCATTGCTCTCGCGAAGCTACGCCACACCTTCCCCGCGTCTCATCATGTCGGATAGCCTTCTGGACGAAGCTGCTGCTGGCTTCTTTGAAGAACTCCAAGTACCTTTTCCTGTGTTATCTGAACCTGACACGGTGTCCCACGTCGAGTTGATCACCGATCTTCTGGTTGCCACCGTGATATATGCGGCTGTCTTTCAGCGTACATATGCATACATCGTTGCAACGGGTGCAAAGGGAACCGCCCTCAAAACTGTGTCCAGTCTCTGGTGTGTCTCTGACCTGTCTTTACTGAGTCGTTTTCCTGACCTTGCGCCGCCACAGGCTGATGAGTACCGCACAGTATCTCCACGTGAGCTCAAGTGTCTTCATCGTCTACATGTACACATCAGAAACACCGCCACCGCTTCGACGCGTATTCTTCAAGACACTGGGTGCGTACGCGTTCTGTAATGTTATCGGGGTCAGGAGCATCCGCCACTCATTTGCCTCGCGATCTGACTCTCTTGTAGCTTATCATCGTCATCCGTGTTGCCGTTGTCACCTGGAAACAGCTATATACAAGTACGCTCATGACCGCCTGTCTGGTGTCGCCAACCTGATGAAACTGGCAGTCACGGGCAGAAGCAAATTATATGCGTGCACCTTGGTTTGTCGCGCACGTCCGTATTATGTCTGGAACTGATGGGCGTGATAGATCCTGTCACTACTACTTCCGTCTATCTGGTTACCAGACTACGAAGTAGATCTATTTCTAACTCACACGTTGGCCATGGCCCAACATAGTATTCACGGGACCGCGCAGGCCTTGATTTGCGTCTGTATATATCTACACGCACCAATTCCTTCATAGAGTCTGATTCTTTGATGTAGCCAAGCGCCGACTACCGGTCTGAATGCCCACGACTACGAATGCCATCACAACTTCGTGATCTGATTCGAACACAACGGCAGTCGCGAATACGATCCTACTTCATCGCAGCCGTGATGATGGCTCTGAATTATCTTCTTCTCAACGGGTGCGTATGCTTTGCTTTTGGTGCTCTAGGCCTTAGCTGATACGTGTACCTCAAGCCTCTTCATGGCCATCAACGCGCTCGTATGTCATCGAAAAACCTCATCTGCTCTACCGAGACTGACGCCGTCAACAGGAGGACTCATACACACTTCCAGGAGGCCCATACATCACATTTCAGAACGGTCAGTACTACTGCGCCATAATGCAAAGTCCCGCTATTCATAATTTCGGATAGTCTACGCCCTGGCATACCTGATTGTGAAGACTAGAAATGCTGAAGTGCCAGGAAGACGCGATGAGGTGGCTGAAGAGCAGGAACAGCGAAGAAGGCCCGCTGCCGGGGAATGACATTGAGCCCGCGGCGCTCACCTTGGCATCCCGGTTGCTGCGAAACCCGTATACACTACGCACGGCTATGATGATATTGAGTCAATTGCTTCATTATGGCTAGATGTTTAGTGGATACAGCCTCTAGGCTTTACAGCAGATCTGGTTTGAGGAAGCCCCGAAGAATAAGACGAGTTCAACGCCCATGTGGCATGCCGCGAGTCCTGACCCTAACCCGAAAGGATTGTGTAAACGCGCGCCGGCAATCACTCTATTGCCCTTTCTTCCTCCCACCACCAGCCCGTCAAAGATGACCACACGCCTCACACGATGCGCGCCGATGCTATGCTGTCAACCGAGGCCGCTCTATTGCCACATATAGTCTATGGCTGTCGACCATTCCAGTCATCACCATCGCTATTCGTTCCGATGCTGTACCGCGTTGCCTCGCGCCCGGCGCTTCTTTGGTATATAAAGGACTCTGTTCAACTGCTCCGCGACTAGTTCGCACTCTTGGCGTCGGCGATGGCAAACCAAACGGCCAACTACACGCTCACCGTGACGACGATATTCTCCGCTCGGCAGACGGAGCTACATGATCTCGCTCGGCCACTGCCGACCCTCTCCGAATTGGTTGATACGTGCATGGTCGGTGTCACTCTATTCCTGTTCACCACTTTCCGGACATGGTTGTATGTCTCAAAAGGCCGCAACGCTCCGCGTAGTATGGCTCCACGCATCGTGGCGTGTTTATGGTACGAGGCTTTCCTTTCACGCGTACTCTGTCTAATCTCCGAGGACAGGTTAGTGGACGCGATGCGATTTGTCTCGTCGTGCGAGAGACTGTACGGGATACGTGTCTACTCGGCAGAGCAGCTGCCTCTGTCCAGAGAAAGCATATCTAGAATCACGAGGTTACTGCGGATGATCATTGTACCTATGGCAAGTTATAGTCTACATTGATCATGCGATGAGAGCTGACCTGCGCTACAGATATCGACACATGTCTATATAACCTTTGTCACATGGACGGAAATCTACACAGGTACACCGCCTCACACATTTCCCTCGGCTAAGCAACTGAAAGATATCAGCGACTGGATATAGCAAGATTCAAGCGCTGCTCTGGGCGAGTCGACTACCGCATCCGTCGCATCTGATGTTGACTTACGCTCACAGACGGCGATAGCAACATTCTGTCCCGGTGTAGACAGGCGCCTCGCTGTGTCACATTGCCTGGCGTTCGCTCGATTGGGTTTCATCGGTACTGCTCGCGCCTTGATGAGCGTGAGTCCCAATCTACTTGACGATATCTCTGTATTGATAACTGCAAACAGCCCGATAATGATATTGGATCAGGATGCCCTCGATTGAGAATGTCGTCAGGTCTTGCAGGTTTGATTTCGAGGCGACCGGAATCGCGACGACGACGACTTGTCGGCACACTGGTCATGTTACTGCTGAATTACCTGGCAATCGTATGGTGAATGGCTTCTCCAAGTGAGGGGTTATGGTGCTGAAGTATTTTGACCTCCAGGATCCGAAGCATCAGCGCAACACTCGTGAGTTCAGCACGTCTATCGTCACCCTCATGCGAATGACACGCCGTTTCATAGCAGATGAAGTTTCTCCCAGGTCACCAAGACCTCAAAGTCAGCATTCCACTGAGTAGCTGTGAGTACATTCTCTGTCTGATCGGTCTTCATACTCGGAGATCTGACGTACGGGTCTGGATCCAGTTTACACCGCGCTCTATCTGTCCATCAGATCCAGACAAGTGGACCATTCCGACGTCAGTCCCCCTCAAGCTGGGCCACAGCGAGTTCAAGATGTCGTACAAGAAGAAACGCAACGAGCCCCGGCCCAACAGCAGGCACCGCTCGTTGCAATCGAAAGACCGCGCGTGAAGACACCTCCACCACTGGCCATGTCCAAGCTCACGGAAGATGCAGTCACTGCTTATCTGCCGCTTGCTCTCGCACTCGGAACTGCTGCACTATGTGGTTGAGCATGTAGATGCAGTCCTGGATAGTCTTCCTTACTTACAGCTCAGTAATCGCGCACTCGTTGCACTCTCAATGCATTTGCCTGTTACGCAGTCATCATCTTCACATCCGAAACATCATGTATTCTCCTTCATGGCCTCAATTATATCATCCGACGCAGACTGTCTTTCACGATATGCTTCCGCATTTCTCTTCTCCGGGGCATCCGGGCGGGTGCGGTTAACTATGAGTCCGAGGAGGTAACACACCTACGGAACCATACAGGGTGAAGCTGAAACCAGCAAGTTTTTGTCGTCTCCTGTCCTTTCGATCGCGTCTTGATACGTCCCATCATTCCCGTCCTACCACTGAACATGGACCTCAGCGCAAACCCGACAACATTCGTTGATTTGACGGTACCGAGGGAACGAGTCGCGCACGCTCCCCAAACGCCTACGAACCCAGTAAGGCGCGAGGCTCACCCGTCAAGTCCACCGCCAGGAACTCCTAAGAAGCCGAGGGTACGCTTTTCGTCAGTGTAATCCAAAGCACCAGAGGCAGATATCGCATAGGTTGTCAGGACGCCGGAGGAGCTGGCAAGACAACGCGCATGGGATGCGTGGGTTGCTGAGAACCAATGGCAGGTGAACAAGCGATACGAGCACAAGGAGAAGTCGCCTGTACGTTCTTCATTCCTTCCTCTACGAGCGAAGTGTTCACCACGTCTTTTAGAGACTGAAGAAGACAAAAGCTCTGGAAAGTTACATCAAGAAATGTACGCCCAAACTGACCGAACGCGATCTTTGCACTCTTCCGTACGAGACGGAGCGTGACGCGCGTGATGTACGGTACAGATCTGCACATGTATACACGAAGAAAGATATCATGGAGCTTGTGCATCTGAAGGCGAATGCTCTGGGCATTTCAGCTGACTGTCCACCGCGTGAGTGTCTCCCTGACCGTCAATCCATGGTTATCGCTCAGTCATCTTCCTATGCAGTTCGTCAGAGGCGTGTTCGCACAGCTGGAGAAGTACATCATGTAGACGCACCAAGTGCGCCATGATACGCCCTGCCGTTTCAGAGTCGATACGTACACATTATGAACTGTAGTTGTCTCATGCTCAGTAGCGCGTCCTGTATCATAGCCGGAACTCGTCCATCTTTGAGGTCCGATGTACTTTGACATGGTAAATAGAATTCATCCTACGTCCAAAAGTGGCTATATGGTGAAGAGTGGGAACATAGGCCACTGCCGAACATGAGAGCCTCGAGCAAGATCGAGCAAGCTACGATCGGCCCGGAGAGCGCCCTTTGATCCGAATTCGCTGCATTTCCACGCGTCACGCCGTCGCCGCTCGCGATCGTTCTTGTGCTGGACCACCACTACGCTTTGACCGGAAGGATTATCTGCACGCACTATGTCACCCCCGAGATCAAGTGCTCGTCCCACTAGAGCTGGAACTAAGCGCAATTACCATGAAGACTCTTCACCTGAGCCGGAAGGTGCTTCGCCCACGCCTGGATCATCGAAAGCGCCCAAATCGCCGAAGAAGCGAATCAAGCTAGATAAAGCAGAAACAGACTCGACCAAGACGAAAGCTTCCCGACCGAAGAAGGCGAAGGCGTCCAAAGAGCCTACGCCGAAGCAGAAGTGGGATGAAGAGATCAAGAGACGTGGGGAATGGACGGTTGACAAGAAGTACAAGCATCAAGGATACCCACCGGTCTGTGTCTCTGAAGTTATGAATTATCACAAACTTTTCTCAATACATCTATAGACGTTTATCAAGAGCGAAGCTCTGAAGTATGCGCGTCGATTCGATCAGCCGAAGCTGACCGCACGCGAACTCCTTACCCTGCCATACGAAACAATACCTAATCCCAAGGACCCGCATTACAGGGCGTCGCACGCGTACTCGACACGAGATATAGACCGTCTTCTGGCTGAGAAGGCCCAGCAGCTAGGCATTGACATCAAGGCGCCGTCTCCGCCGCCTCCGCCGCCTCCATCCGACAATTGGTGGGACCCTGTTCAAGACCCTCTCATTAATCGCGAATATACCCCCCCGGATACAGCACATCCGGAAGACCCGCCACCAGGAGATATTATCTGGACTGGTGAACACATCCAACATATCAACCTGTTGCTCGAAGACGCCTGCTTGCTCTATTGCGTGAGTATAGATATTCCATCATGTAGACTCGTGAGCCGTTGGTTGACTGGCGTGCGTTAGGTGAGCAAGGACGATCTGCGTGATCTCGCCGCGCATTCTCGCTGGTTAGACCGCGAGACCGTGGCGAAGCGTGCGGTATTTCTACACGGCGGCTTCAAACGCCACAACGAGATGTACGCCCCGATTACGCGTTTGTTCTATCAGCATCCCAGCTAACCTCCCCACACAGCGTTGTCGCCCGCCGCAAAGAGTCCATGGACAAATACGAAGATAAAGTCGCTGCGGCAGGGAACTACCACGACGGGCAACCCGCCGAGCACTATAGTCCTTACCTCGAAGCATTATTCAAGAGAGCGTACGAGGAGGACCAGCAGTCGTCTGTAGAGTGCGAGTCGATCTTGCAAGAAAGGGCTTATCCCCCACCGTCCTACGATCATGGTGCAGAAGGGTATCGTCTTAGAGTAAAGCAATTCGCACCCATGCTCGAGTACGATGAAGGGGATTACGGGTGCGAATGGCGCTGGACTCATTGGCACGGGAGAGGCTTTGTGGGCAAATATGATCTTACAGCGTAGAAGCCGGCATCAATCTCAGACCTTGTGTGTTATCTGAGTTCAGCTCTAAGTAGTACGCTTGGTCCCTTTTCGCTGTCCGATCCGCAGTCTTAACGAACGTAAGTAGGGCCATAGAGTGGACCAGATGGTCAACTCACTTTGACACGCTACTGATGGCTAGCACGGCATGCGGTAACGCCGACTCATTCTGCGTTCCGTTCAACTTGAGCATCGTTCTCAATCACTGCGCAGAGGCGACATGCCTTTGAGCGAAAGAATCGAAGTTCACCGTCAAGAAGTCGCGAACGGATCTCAATCCACGTAGGACCCCGTTGCTCGACGTCCAATGCCGCAGTCGCACACGAGGCCTTCAGCTATACTACGTCGGATGTAGCGGCGAGCAGGCTCCGGCGACGGTGCTCCCGGCTGCCACCTTGGCTTCGTGCTCTACCGGTCCACCGCTCTACCACCTCCATCCTTACCAAACGCGTCTGTTTCTTTATTCGTGCTTGTTTATCCCGCCCTGCTTGCTGTGCGCGGTCGTCCCTGCTGAAGGGGACCTCGGGCGTCAACTCGGTAGAGAGGGAGTTAGAGAGAGGGCCGCTCTAGGAGAAATGGAGGAGCGTCTCGTATATAACGATATCTGGGTGAAGCGTAGAACCCCAGTTCTTGCAAGCGCAAAGACTTCCACCACTCGCAATCGTACGCTACTCGCGCCTCTTCACCTCCCGCCACCAACCTTGTACGCCTTCACGTAGATCATCTGTCTCGACTCTTGCTAACAATGCGTCCACAGCTCTCTCTCTCATATCCGTACATCATCATTATGGGCAGGAAAGCCAAGGACAACGAGTTCAGCGTCGACTGGCCCGTCGGCTCGTCCGGTTATCCGGGCTTCAACTACGGCATCGATTGGTACTCTGTCGAAGAGGCCACCGGCCCGCAGAGCCTCATCTACTCGTACCAGATCAAGATCAAGACGGAGACATGGGCGCCGCATTGCTACTTCTACGACGAGACGGGCGACTGCTATAGTCTTGACGTCGAGTTGCCCGGAGAGCATGTCGTCCGGTACAACTCCTCTAGCCCCAAGATCGTCAAGGTCCGCATTGGCGATGAGAAGCCTTGAGTTTCCTGATACACTAGTGAGTCTTCGTATTGCTGTATCAGGATTAGTCACTGACATCGCCCTCTTTCAGGCGCTCCGAGGGGAACAAGCTCGTCAGTGTCGACTTGGGACGAGCGGCTGCCAAGGTTATGGGATCGCGTCGGCGGTTCGAAGGGTCATATCGAGGATATCATAGTGTTGTGACAAGACTGAATGAATGGAACAAGATCTTGATCATGTCAGACGGGTACCGTGTGAGGTGTAGAGCGGATGCGTCATGTCGTTTTCACTCGAGTCGAGGAATGATTCCAACCCCATGAAGCCCGTCTTCGAGTCCTTACACGGTATCACTCTACACGGGAATGCACTGCGCTTCAAGAGGCCACTTCCTAGCCCTAACTCAGCCTTGACGATACTGTAATACCGGCGCCACAGGCTTTTCAGTGAAAGAAGCGCACATCCCATATGTTCGCACATTCATCCGTCGTCGGAAGATTTCACAACATGAACGCGATCAAAAGAAGCGCCAGAAGGAAAGATATGCTGCGCGCACAGCTTGTTCGATTCGAAGTGACGCTACCGCGCCAGAGACGTACGTATTTGAACAGGGTGAGCTCTCTTTGATCCGAGCTACAACGGCCGCGCACTCCGCGCGAGTTTGATCATTCGTCGCTCGCCACAACTTGCACATCGACCACCAGCCCTACCATTGGTAGCGCAAGCGACGTCGCGACACTCTCTATCACCATGCCGTCTTCGAGAAACGCTACACTCGAGGGCTGGCTCACGCCGGCCGAAGATGGCAATAAACGCAAGCTCAAAGCGGATTCTCCGCCTGAGCTCGAGAACTCCCCACCCGCAGTGGACACACAAGCGCCGAGCACTTAGCCTCCTCAGAAGCGGGCCAGAGTGGAGAAGGCAGGGATGGGTGCCAAGAGAGGTTCTTCGAAGAAGAAGACCAAGGTGCTCGAACAGCCAACGGAGGAGGATGCGTGGAACGCCAAAATCAAGAGGCGAGGGAAATGGGTGCCGTCAGAGGGCGAGGTGTACAAACAAAAGTATCTGGTGGTACGCATATTTTCGAGTTACCATCTCGGAAGGTGTACTAAGATGTCCAGATCAGGTCGAAACCAAGGCAGCATCTATGAAGTACATCGAAACCTGCGAGCCGAGGCTGACCGAACGCGAGCTCCTTACCCTGCCGTACGAGACGCAGCCCATCAAGAACGAGCAGCATAAGACTTGCCATCTGTACGCTGTGGCGGACATCATTGATCTCGTGCGGGAGAAAGCAGAGGCACTGAGCGTGCTTGCTCGAATCCCCGGACAACCGGACCCTCCGCCTCAAGCTGGCCCATCTCACAGCTGGATGACCAGGTGAGTGAGCATCCTGTGGCCTCTTGTTATCAATTCTGAGGCCGTTCTCCACAATCTATCTTCAAGAAAAGTGACGTAGGACGTAGGAGAGCGGATGCGTACGTTATAGCGTTTGCCTCGTCAACAATGTATCCGACGTCGTATACTCCATGTTTGTGCTTGAGTCCTGTACTAACAATGTCAATGTTATATCGTGTTTGGCTGCTGTACGCCACTGGGCGACATATCCGCCAGCACATCGCGCTTCTGCCGCTCCGAGCACATAACTCAGCATCAATGGTTTCATGTTCTCTCTACAAGAGGGCAAGACTATGGTCCCGTTCGACATGATCATGAGGGTTGCGGTCAAGAACGTTCAATGACGCCTTGTGCCGATTCAACGCCGACGACGTCCCGACGTCTAGGAAAGCCGTGATCCGCCTCGACGTTTCGAACTCCGCGCGGCAAACCGCTCCTAAACTGGCCAAGTTCTAAGTACAATATCTTACACGGCTGCCCGCGCGGCGGGTTGTTACAACAGGTATACTCGACATAAGCGTACAGTCCATCGTGAGTTTCCTATCCAGCAATCATTCTATCTCAGGCTCCGTACGTTCCGTACCCCTTCGAGGGAGCAGTCGACGAGAACAGCATGCTAGGCTTCAGAGGCAACCTCTCGCCCTCCTCGACGTCTAACCCCATCTCAGCTTGCGCACGCGCGTTCACCATCTCGTCTTCTTCACTGTACCTGTGCGCAAACTGTGAGCTATGACTGCAACGGAAGAGGGAGTATAGAACGTACTCATCCTCGTCCAACCCAAACGTCGGCAATTCCTCTTCAGCCCACCTCAACAACCTACTCTCGCCCGGCCTCCCGCGCCACCTCCTCAACCTCCTCATCTTCCTCCCAACAGCCCTATAATAAGGCTTCGACCACGCAGGCGGGTGTGTCGCAAAGTAATACAGTCCTCCAACCGTCGCGAAAGACGAGACAAGGACGATCGCGACGGTGCGCAGCGAGATGTGGTCGTTGACGGGTGGAAGAAGGTCGGATTCAGGTTTGCCGTCTTTGGGTGGGGTGGAGGTACGGTCTTTGGGCGGGTAGCGATGGTTATGGTCGGGTGAGTGCTCGTGGTCGGAAGGGGGAGTGTCGGTCTTGAGGGGGTAGCGGTGGTAGTGGTCTGGTGTCTCGTTGTTGTCGAATAAGGCTGATCGGACGAAGGATGGTGAGGGTAGTGGGCACGCGTGCGGCGTGCGCCAGGTGAATGCGTGAGTGGTGCCGCCGGAGACCGCCAACTCAAGACCGCCTTCCTCGGTCTGCGGGTTTGCTGTTAGTATGAGCTCTGCGATGAAGTCCTACGCAAGTACGTACCGCGCACTCAAATGCGATTAGCGCCCTCAGCCGACTCCCTGCGTACGGTTCACCCGATAGTACCATGACCAGGCCATCATCCCGCTCATAGACGCCGGTATGCACCGAAGAGGAAAGGGCCTTGACGATCGGAACGTGCTGTGTCGCAGTAGGCGCCTTGGGCCGCCGGCTGATGGCTGTGTGCGGCTGTCAGTCCCTGAAGCTTCCATTTCCCATCCGCACAGATCAACGCTCAGCGTTCAAGTCTAAGAGCGCCAATGATAAGAGGTGTCCGTATCACAGCTACAGCGGTACGTGAACGGAAAGGCGGGAGCAGAGGCAGAGCGTTGTAGCAAGGTTTCCCCGCAGAAGCTGCCAGGCTAGAGAGTGGGGAGCCATATATGGTTACCCACGCGTGAGGTGCGCGCACGGGTGTGGTGCATTCGCCCGGGTGTACTCAGATACAGCCGCACGAGTCATAGTGCCGCTCATGCGTGCTGAGCGGGCAGAGGAAAGGTATATGTGAGCGCGCGCTCGAGGACGCGCGACGCGGCGAGCAGTATGCGAGACACGATCGATAGGGGCGTTGGACTCAACTTGTCATGCACACCCATGTTCCCTCTTCGCACTGCAATCACAACTCGCATTAGATGCCATATCATTACCTCAGAAAGATGCAAGCGCCAGCGTACCTGCATCTCTTCGTTCCTCTGCAGCGGTCCATCTAGCGACAATTGATAGACGATCTCTGATTCCTTCTCCGGTTCTGCCGCATAGCGGAGTTCCGCCGTCTTCTGCCCTCTCTCTGCGCCAGCAAAGAGAGGACATAGGTCGTATTGTCGTTCGCCAAGCGTGAAGGCACAGTGTGAGGCAATTGAGCCGGGCAGCTCAAGCGCAGATGCGAGTGACGTCGCCGCGAGCGCAACGGCAAGCAGTACCCTAGCCATCGTGCTAGAGATCTACGGCTTGGAGGGAAGAACGAATGTGTACGGGTAGATGGAAGAGCGAAGCAAAGCCGTATAGCTCAGGGAATATGCGGGGGACCGCCAGGTCTGCGCATGATGATTGTGGGGTCTTCTACCGGCGCTAACGTAGAGGCACAAGCTCACGGGGATTAGTCCGTCCGCTCGGGCCGACTTCTCCACCTCTACCCAGTTGCTTAATTTTGGCACAGCAATTGTGGCGCGTTCTGATCAGATGCTCACAGCTCTGCCACTCGCCTACATACAGTATTGAGTGAGACTAGTAGCGCATCTATGGTTGTCGCCAGTTTTTGACGAACGTTAGCCTTGTGTAAGTCTCTGACGACTTGTTCATTCTTTACTTTCTACGAGTTGGGCAGTGGACTCCTGCACACCTGCATATGGGTGTACACCTTCAGTAGTTATACGGGACTTCCGTATCTGTTAATCAACATGCAGCGCTCGCTCGCTAGCGCCTTAGGAACAGAAAAATCCTAGTACTGGGATCTTCCCGCTTGAGCCGACCTCAAATACCACATTTATGGTACACGGCGGCACACGAGGGTGACGAGGTTCCTCAGTATACAGAAGCTTTCAAGGCTTCAAACTCTGTGTCCCAAGGTCTCTGCCAATCTCAACCCTCGAGTAAAAAGCTGTGAATTGACCCTTACCCAATCACATGTTCAGATACGGGGAATCGAACCCCGAGCTGCCGCGTACTCCTGAGAGGCGGCAATGTTAGCCGTTACACCATATCCGATGAGAGTATTAATTATCAGAATTATTCTAGATACCTTCTGCTACGCGCGGCGAAGTTCTTGTCCGCCTCCGCCGCCGATCAATTCGACCTGACCTCCCGATCGCGCCGTACGCAACCTTTCCTTCTTACCACCATCACCGTCATCATACATCCACCAATGGCCCGCCAATTCTTCGTCGGAGGCAACTTCAAGCTGAACCCCGTCACCCGGGAGGAGAAGAAGAAGCTCATCAAGACGCTCAACGACGCCAACATCGACCAGAACACCGGTGCGTCTGCCCTCTGCTTGACGCAGATTGACTTTACGTGCTGATGATGCACGGTGATATCTCAGAGGTGGTCATTGCGCCGCCATCCATCTACTTGATCCCCGTTCTCGAGAGTCTGCGCAAGGACATCAAGGTCGCGGCCCAGAACTGCTACGTGAAGCCCTCCGGTGCATTCACGGGTGAGATCAGCAGCCAGCAGCTCGTCGACGCCGGCATCCCCTACGTTATCCTCGGTACGTCTTCCTCCCCGTCGCACCATCTCTTGATGCTCACCCTCGTCTAACTCCGATCAGGCCACTCGGAGCGCCGTAGCATCTTCGGCGAGACTTCCAAGGAGATCGCTGCCAAGACGCGCGCGGCGATTGATGCGGGGCTCAGCGTGATCTTCTGCTGCGGTGAGACGCTCGAGGAGCGCGAGGCCGGCAAGACGCAGGCTGTTGTTGAGGAGCAGCTCCAGGCTGTCGTCGAGGCCATCACGCCCGAGCAGTGGAAGTAAGATTGCCGTTTCGTCTGAAGCTAGAGTATTAGCTGATCGGTCTGTAGGAGCGTTGTGATCGCCTACGAGCCCGTTTGGGCTATCGGCACCGGCAAGGTCGCCACCGCGGCACAGGCTCAGGAGGTCCACGATGCTACGCGCAAGTTCATCGCGAAGGTTGTCTCCTCCGAGGTCGCCGAGGCCGTCCGCATCATCTACGGCGGCTCGGTCAACGCCAAGAACTGCAAGGAGCTCGGTAAGCCCTTTGCCCTCTTTTCATACACGCCCTCGCTCTTTGTGTCTACGCTTGAAAGTAGTGCTAACTCTACTTCGCACGCACAGGCACGCAGCCCGACATCGATGGTTTCCTCGTCGGCGGCGCCTCGCTTAAGCCCGAGTTCGTCGACATCATCAACACCAAGCGCGCTTGAGCGCTCGTGTAGAGCAAAATATAATGTTGTACAAGATGTAGCATGTACCACCACAAACCTATAGACGCTTTTGCTTGCTTCGATTTTCATGGCCGCCGGAGGCGGTCTGGCTGAGTCTGGTTCGGCTTCTCGGTCTATTAGTATGGGCGCGATCTACGCCCCGTCAATCGAGCCCGTAGTGCACGGCTTCTTGTACTGTCACTCGACCACGAAGGGGTGCTTGGGCACACTACATCGCCAGGATCGCGAGTCCCCATCGTGAGATGGGCGTACGCGAACTTCTCCGCCGCCATCAGCGCTTAGTCCACGTGATCGCGTTCTGGCCCGGCCCGCCCGGCCGATGGGGCTTTCCCCGCGTTCGACCTGTTAGCCGCTTGCTTTCGACCATCACGATGCGTTCGAGGGACTGGTGTTATCTCTACTCGCACCATGCTACGGATGCCATTCTTGCGTATCTAAGCTCTGGCCGAGCTCGACTTCTATCACCACCTGCGTGAATAGGTTCGAACTCAGCGCGTCATTGAACGGCCCGCCGCCCAGGTCATATGCGCGCCCTGTTGACCCTCAGCTCCTTCTCATTGATCTCAACATGTCGTATAAATGGGTAGCGCGACTTTGAACGTCATAAATTCACTTCTGACGGTCATGGGCTGGATTTCGGCGCTGTTACTGCTCGTGCTGACAGCAGGAGGAAGTGTACACGGGAAGATCGACCGTCAGGCGATTGTTCGCTCGTACAACCCGACTCGCGGACCGCAACCTAATGCGACGACGCCTCTTCAAGTAAGCCATACTCATATGGAACGCTCCCGAACACTATCGCTTACGCGTCGACCAGATTGGCAACGGCAACATAGCGTTCGGCGCCGATATCACCGGTCTACAGACCTTCCTCCCATTCAACACCCTCAGCTCGTGGGGATGGAAGAACGACTCTTTGCCTCCCGGGAAGACTCAAGAGGATGTAGACAATTACAAAGGTGCTAGTTGGCCTATGCATGGACGCGAGGTACGCGTCTAAGTTTGGTCCGTTAACGATGTGCGCTGACGTGAGGTGATATAGGTTCGGTACGACTTCGGCGGTGACCCAGCAATCGAGACGTGGCTCACTGCAAACCCGAACCGCGTGAACCTGGCACGGCTTGGACTTTTCTTCGTCGACGAGGGGACAACGGGAGACGTCTCGATGGACGACCTTGCAGATGCCACGCAGACACTGGATATCTGGACCGGCATTCTCACCAGCTCGTTCACCTTCAACGGCTCAAGCGTGAATGTCACGACCGTCATGGCCCAAGATTTGGACGTCCTGGCTGTATCGCTCTCATCCGATCTGGTCAGCTCAGGACGTTTGGGCTTGTTCGTTGACTTCCCGTGGTGCGATGGGAGCAACAAGTTCAACGCGCCGTTTGTGGGTGTATACAACGCTACTTCGAACCATACGACAAGCTTCGGTACGTCTGAGGATGGCAATGCTGTCATCAGTCATACGATGGTCAACAATACCTTCCTCACGACATTTGGGGGCGACGCGTTCAACATCACGCGCGACACTCCCGATGCGCATCGTTACACCATTCTCCCCACCTCGACTGCGAATGCCTCGACGTTTACGCTATCAATCGGCTTCTCCCTCGACGCTCTTGAGTCGCTACCGTCTCCGGCCGAAGTGGTCAAGTCGTCGGAGGACGCTTGGGAGGAGTTCTGGACCGGATCGGGATTCGTGGACGTTGTCAGTGGGAGTACCGATGAGAGGGCGGATGAGCTGCAGAGGAGGATCGTGCTTAGTCGGTACTTGGAGAGAGTCAATGAATCGGGTGATAACCCGCCACAAGAAGTGCGCACTCCGTTTCTCGAATCTCTTATCAGACCCATACTCATTCTTGTTTTATCTACAGTCGGGGCTCACGAACAATGGATGGGTGCGTCTTCAAAGCCGTTGAGCCGATGGAGGATACTAATGTTCATTACAGTACGGCAAGTTCCACATGGAGATGTTCTTCTGGCACTCCGCGCACTGGGCGCTGTGGGGAACCTGGGATCTGCTGAACCGTGCGACTGGGACGTACCACGACTTTATGACAACGAGCATCGAGCGCGCGCAAGTGCAGCAGGGTACGTTCGCACTCGCGTTGGTCAACGAAGACAACTGATAGGGGATACAGGCTTCGCAGGTGGTGCGCGCTGGCCGAAGATGACGGACCCAACTGGCCGCAGCTCGCCGGGCACAATCAACAACCTACTCATATGGGAACAACCGCACCCCATCATCTTCGCCACATACGCTCTGCGCGCGGCGAACTCTTCTGCCGCTCAGCAATCAGTTGTAGACTTCTGGAAGGACATCGTCATTGCGACGGCGGACTTTATGGGCGCGTACGCCTATCACAACGAGAGCACGGGATACTTCGACTTGGGTCCGCCCATGTACGTCGTGAGCGAGGATACGTCACCCAATGTCACTGCGAACCCAGCCTTTGAGCTCGTGTATTTCCGCCTCACGCTCTCGCTTGCCTCGTCTTTCCTCGAAACCGCTGGTCAAGCCGTCCCTTCGAACTGGACCGACGTCCTCCAAAATCTCGCTCCTCTGCCAATACAAGACGGGCTCTACGCCGTGTACGAAGGAATCGAAGAAAACTGGTGGAACGATACGGCGTATACGAGCGACCACCCAAGCCTAGCCGGGCTCGTCGGCTGGCTCCCTCCCGTCGATGGCGTGGACCTAGCAACAGCAAACACTACAACGCGAAAAGTGTGGGAAACATGGCACGTCGACAACCTCTACGGCTGGGACTTCCCCTTACTCGCTCTCTCCGCCGCGCGCCTCGGTTCGCCGGACCAGGCGATAGACTTTTTGCTGGACCCGTTGTTCTCGTTTGACGATGCGGGGTATCCGACGGGCGGGACGAGAGTGCCGACGCCGTACTTCCCGAGCTCGGGGAGCTTTTTGTATGCTGTTGCTGCGATGGCTGCCGGGTGGGATGGCGCGGAGGGAGAGGCGCCGGGGTTCCCGGAGGGATGGAAGGTTGCTGTTGAGGGGGTGTCGAAGGTGTTGTAGTATAGGTACGCCCTGCTACCTCTCTTCGTGCGATGGATCTCTAACTTGCATCAGTACAGAACGTTGCCCTTGACCTGAGAAGTCCGCGAGAATATCGCGAGAATAACTGTATGCTATGAGATCGTGCGGGCGAAGACATCAACTTAATACTTGAGTCTGGACGTAATCTGAACACAGTATTCACACTTGAAAACTGCCGACTCGGACGAATGTGACCTCCCTCTTGCCAATCTGAACATCCGCAAAGCTCGCCGCCTCTTCATACTCGCAGTACCTCACCAAACCGCATGACGCCGAGCACGTTGGTCCTTCCCAACCTTCCTCGCAACGCGCAGTGGCCGGAAAAGCCGAGATACGCTCGGACCTTTTGGTGGTATCGCTTCCCAATCCGGTCAGGTGTCTTCGCACGAAGAGCAACCCGCTCGCGAACGTTGTCCGATGCATCGGCAGAAGCGCTGTCCCGCTGATTGGGCTGCTTTGAGTGACGACAAGCCGCATATATACTTGGACAGTGTGCTATCGGCGTGCCCTGGTGTACTTTGTCACCATGAAGCCAGCGCTGTTCCTTTTTGCGGTGTTGAGCTCGATAGGCGTGGCGCGCGCGGATCTGCTTGATGATATCCTCACCGCGCTTGAACAGGCTGTAGAGTGCGCTGCGTGCGACACTCTACTCGTTCCCATTCAGGCACTTGCGCATCTCGGCAATGATGCGTTCGTCGACGTTTTCAGTTCCCTTTGCAAGCTCGTCGGTGTGCGTCGTGTCATCCTCTCTATAGTGCTCTATACTCACGTACTGTGCATGCAGGCTGAAGACGACGATGTATGCGACGGCGAACTCGCGCGCTCCGGGCCAATTCTTGCGCACTCCGTTCGGCAGTTCAGCATAGGTGGCACAACATCGCAGAAGTTCTGCAATGCCGTGTTCGGTCTCTGCCAGGTGCGTCGCGTCGTCCACTCTTTCATAACCGCCCGCTCACGTGGAGCGCAGGAGCCTTCTATCACTCCTTTCACTGTCCCCTTCCCTTCAGCTGCTCCATCAAACCCGAAGACCTTCACTTCCACCGGCAAGACGCCCTTCCAGGTCGTACACATCTCAGACGTGCATATCGACACACAATACGTCGTCGGTTCGGATTCGTCGTGCGGTAAACCCATTTGCTGCCGCGACTTCGCCGATTCGGCCGCTACGCCCGCCGCGCCGGCCGGCCCGTTCGGCGCGTCAACGTGCGACCCTCCCGAAAGCCTCGCGAAGACGATGTTCAGCGCAGTGAAGCAGTTCGGCGGCGATGCAAAGTTCGCAATCTTCACGGGAGATGTTGAGGAGGGTGATACTTGGCTCGTGGAGCAGAGGTGTGTGAGCTATTACGATGCCGATGAGCGCTGGGTGCTGAACCCAAGTAGCAATGTAACAGCCGATCTGGAGAGCTTCAACGCGCAGATCAAGAGCGAGTTGACCATGCCGCTCTATCCCTCCATAGGTGCGTATACATGCAGCTTATAGTCCGTAATGTTTGCTTACAAGTACGCAGGCAACCAGTGAGCATCCTTCGCATTTCCGAGGTGGATTCCGATCAATGACACCGAACTCTATCATCCAGTGACGCTGCGCCGGTCAACAGCTTCCCGCGCAACATCACCGATACCACCATCTCATCCCAATGGGTATTCGATACTCAAAGCTCCGGATGGGAGGTATGTTGTTTGCTTCCATGTATCTTGCTCAGCACTCAGTCGCCCGTCGTTTGCGCGGATAGCCATGGATCGGCAGTG
Organism: Peniophora sp. CBMAI 1063; assembly: GCA_900536885.1. Classification (NCBI taxonomy): domain Eukaryota; kingdom Fungi; phylum Basidiomycota; class Agaricomycetes; order Russulales; family Peniophoraceae; genus Peniophora; species Peniophora sp. CBMAI 1063. Next base: position 104,238 of record UWZB01000257.1, on the reverse strand, counting down.
CTGCTGCCGCCGAAGTCGACTCTAACTCTGGTTCATACGCTGTCGTACCAGAAGGAACGAATCTGCGGTGCGCGTCTCTGAGGGTCAGAACCCATCGCGGCGTCTGATAACGACTCATAGCATCATCTCCCTGAACACGCTCTTTTGGTACAAGCAGAAGTCAGTCTCAGCTTGCTTACTTGGTCATACGGAAGTTGACTTGCAGCCGAAAGCTTTTGGCTGTACGACACAGACACACAGGTAGCGGATCCAAACGGAGTGTTCGCCTTCATGGTTCAGCAGTTACAAGCCGCCGAAGACGCGGGCCAGCGTGCTTGGCTCATTGGTCACATCCCATCGGGCAAGAGCGATTTCTTCCATGACCAGTCAAACTACTTCGACCAGGTAGTACAACGGTACAAGAACACGATTGCGGCGCAGTTCTATGGGCACAGTCACAAAGTACGTCGGTCCTTCTCCTTCACCTCGTGTCAATGCTCATGCTTCGGTGCAGGACCAGTTCGAACTCGCGTACTCGGATTACACTGACCAAAGTGCCGCTACCGCCGACAGCATCTTGTACATCGCACCAGCTCTGACTCCTACGAGCGGTAATCCCGCATTCAAGATCTACGACATCGATCCCGATACATACGAGGTCATGGACATGAAGGTGTACTTCAGTGAGCGCCTCTCTACCTTCTCTCCGGTGTCCTTCTGACCGCCTTCGAAGCCAACATATCCTCACCGACTTTCCAAACTTCCCGTACGTGATTCATTACATACAATGCGCGCATGTTCTTACCGGCATGTGGCCAGCGACGTGGGAGCTTTACTACTCAGCGCGTGATGCTTATGGCCCCCTTGTCACCCCGCCGCTCCCCTCTACTGCCCCGCTGGATGCGGTTTTCTGGCACAACGTTACCGAAGTGTTTACCGCGAACGCGACCGCCTTCGCAGAATACAATGAACGCGTTAGCCGTGGTGGTCAGGTCAGCGCTTGCACGGGCGACTGTCAAACTGCCGCAATCTGCGACATGCGTGCGGCACGCGCCGAGAATAGCTGTGTATGTTTCGTTCGCTCTCTTTGGGTGTGCAGATTCTCACCGGGTCATATGCACAGGACACGGTCTCGCCGGGATTAAACTTCAGGAAGCGCTCGACGGAGAGTGCGCAGACACAGGCAGAATGCGGCGGTAGTCCCGTCCTGGCGAGGATACTACTCAGTGCGCAGGACCGCTCGTAGACGTACTGGCCTTGACTCCAGAGACTGTACCGAGTATGCAATGGGTGTGCATTATCATCATCTCCGTCTTCGCCGGACAGCCATGATGTCGATGACGTGCATAGCCACCTGCATTGGAACGTTTATTCCCTCAAGTCGGCTTTATCGCGCGGGCATCTGTACCCACCGTCGACAGATCTAGAGCATGCTGTGCATCAAACCGGTACATCATAAGTCACTCGGGACGTGCATTTACTTCATCTGCGCTGCCCTGCCGCTTCCAGGGCTGTGGTACAAAAGGAAGAGCTTCATCGGCGGCGCTTCCAGGCCCATTGTCGTTTCGCGTTCACCATGTCAAGCAACGCGACCATCACCGAGTCTGCGACCGAGCCTGCCGCTTCTACCAGTAGTACAAAACAACCAAGCCTATCGGCCATGTCTGACCACAAGGGCGTCTCAACTCACTTCATCTTCGGCTCTGTCATCTTCCTTGTCGTCACCCTGCAGACTCTCCGGTACTTTTTAAAGAAAGGCACATTGCACCGAAGAGAAACTTCCAGAGTCGTGACCTGTCTATGGTATGCTGTCCTCATAGATCAGCCATACAACGCGAGTCGGTGTTCATCTATGCGCAGGCTGCTGAACGCGATACATTACATGTGGTTATGCCATCAAGCCTTCGTCTTGCCTAATATGAGCAAACTTGAACTCGATTTGCCCATGATAAGCATTCTTACCCTTACATTCTTCATAGTGAGTCCTTCCGAAATCTGGTTCTCCGGCTGTATCTCCTGATACTATACCAGTTCGTCGTCTATATCGGCGTCTCTATCTTCATATGGAAGAAATGCCGTATCAGTACGTTGATCCGTGCGCGTACCATGGTTGCCGAGCCTCACTGGTGTTGCTGCAGTGACAGCGAGCAGAATCTACGCTTCGCTGCTGGCAAGTTGATCACGTTGTTCGAAGTGATAGATTGGCAGAGCTCAACTTTCGTTGTAGGTGCTGGTTCCCTGGCTGCCCGTTATGGGTTATAAGTTCTTCCTGACGCACGTCTCCGCCATCGCACCTATTGGGTTCTCGGGAGCCATGAAAGCAATGATAGCGGTACATCTCCAACCATCGTACCTTTGCTCCGTCGTGCGTGTCACTCATCTCATGGATAGCCGAAGAGCTCCGCTCCTTCCCAGTGCCCTCGATTGCGAATGCCCTCAGGGCTGGCCGCTGATCTGCAGAGGAACACCAGTCAGAGGCGTACATATCTGTTCGCATTTGGTCTCCTCGCAGTCAATGGCTTCATACTCTGGTTGTGAGTGCCCGCACGCTTTGCTTCGTTCTGGCGATGATGGGTTCATCATACCGCGCAGTCTGAGCACATTCCGTATAACTGGGGTGCGCCGACCTTCTTATTCGAGTTTGGTCGAGTAAGGCTGACAACACCTGCAGCATAACTACCTGCCGGGGGGTATCCTATACGAGTCCCACTTCGGACTGGAAGATTGTGAGTTTCTTGCCAGGTGGCTGAGAGCTTCCATACGAATGTGCTGAACCCTTCGTAGTTTACACCATCGTCTACTTAGGAATCAAACTAAGGAATGCGCCGATTAGCAGGCCCGCAGCAAATACTCAGACGACCTCGGAAGCAGTAGCAGCACAACCTGCCGAATCCGAGACCCCTTCACTCTAAGCGATTGGAGAGTGTATTGGTCCTTTGTCGACCATTGTGTCGGATACGACTTGGTTACTTGCCAAATGCCATTCATTTGCGAATGTACGCATATCCTGCGGGCCATCTCATAATGGCTTTGACTCGCGGTCCGGAAAAAAAACATATCTAAGAAACCGATGAAAACCATGTATAAGCGTAAGAAGTCATTACATCCAGGCGCATATGGACATAGTACAAGATGGCAAAGTCCCAAAAAAGTCCCAGTTCCTTCGTGCTGCATCACGGCAAGCCTCCATTTTCTACGCTTCCTGGAGCTCCACGTTCGCGCAGCCGAACAGTGTGCGCTGGCCAGCGGCTTTGAAGTTGATTAAGATGTCGTCGCCGTCCTTTTCGAGGACACTAGCGGGGCACGCAGTGAAGACACCGCCTTCGTAGACCAATACGCCGTTGGCGATTGCAACACCCAGCGTCCCCGCATCTGCGCTGAACGTGACGACGTTGACACTTGGCACGGTGGCAGTACCGCCGGGAGTAATGTGGATATGCGTGGTAGAGCCCGTAGCGTTCGTGTCAATGCTGTTAGGCGGGTCGGTGAAGGTAGCCCCAGACCCGGGCGCGGTAAGGAACGCGTAGCCGGTGTCAGGCTCGATGGAGACCTCTTGGCCCTCGACGGATGGTGTGAGGTCAAAGTCGGTGACATGCACCTTCAGCTTGAAGCTGGTGGCGGACACTGAGGCGGCGGCGGCGAGGAGCGCAAAAGCTTTGAAGGATGGGAGCATGATGAATGACGTGAAGAGCTTGTGAGCTAGGTGGCTTGGTGGGCGACGGGCGTGCGGGCTGCTCTTCACTTCGCGGAGACAATACTAGCTCTTATACCTTATGCCATGAGCCTAGACCTTACGAGCCCATGCTGTTAAGGCAGATCGTGGATCGTAAGGCGGGCATCTATAGCCGTACCAAGCTCAAGAAGTTGGGCCGATTCGAGCATGTTTCAATGTCGCCGAATAGAAAGTGAGCGGTGCGGCCAACATGGGTTGAACACGCTGTGATGCGACGAGCAAAGCAGCGTGGTATTTCTAGCTTTGAATGACGTTCTATTCCCGTAACAATACGAAGGCTGGGGGAAGCGGAGGCGAGTGGCCGCATACGTTGGCGAGGCAAGGGAAGATGAGCGTCACGAGCAGAATGCGTTGCACGCGCTAGGTCCTCGACTGCGCCGAGACTTCGGCGTTAACGCCTTCGCTCACGTCGTCTCACGCCGCCATGTTCCGCCTGCTCTTTGACTGGACGGCATATGGCCTCGGATATTTCGCTTTCGACTTGGCGCATTCACCGCTGGGAAGAGCACGCAGTCTAACAGGACTCCCATTGCATAGCACTATCTACCGCGTTGAAATGCGGATATCGACGCGTATGGCGGAGCGCATCATCGAATCCGACCTGCTGATCGCTCATGATTGCGCACTACGCCTCCGCTCTAGTTGGGCGCTCGCGCAGCGGCGCTCCTAGATATCACACCTCATGTCTTCGTGCCTTCGGACTCTGAATTTTTTCAGATCATAAGACCATTCTTCATGGCAGTCCCGTCATATAAAGTCGGTTAGAGGCGCTCTTGGGGTCTTTGCTTCATATCGGCTCGCAAGCTGGCAGGATCATGAAAGAGGCAGTTCAAGGGAAGCAGCTGGTATGGCTGGTAACAGGTATGAGAAGCCTTCAAGCATGCGTCCTGGGACTCATAAGCTCGCAGGTGCATCAACAGGTCTTGGTCTTGCCCTTGTCAAGCGCATCCTGGCTCGAGGCGACTGCGTCATAGCGACTGCGCGCACACCGTCCAAGTTTGTGGGCCAAATCGAGGGCCCTCATGCAGATCGCCTGTATACACTTGCCCTGGATGTTACATCGTCCTTTGAAGACATACAGCGGACTATGGATATGGCGGTCCAGAAATATGGTCGGGTGGATGTACTGGTGAACAACGCTGGCACCTCAGACCAAATTGGTCCCGGAGAAGAGATCGGGTACGCCAAAGTGATCTGACTGTACGCTTACACGATACGCTGACAATTATTGAACAGAGTAGATACGTTTCATAACGTGCTGGACGCGAATCTCTACGGAGTGGTGAATTGCACAAATGCGATACTCCCACATATGCGCGCGAGAAAAGAGGGGACTATCATCATCGTCGGTTCAAGATCGGCTTATCGAGCGGATGCTCCGGTAAGTCTCAATTCCGAGATGATACTCGTCCAAAGGCTGACAGTAGCCTCAGGGTTTAAGTAAGTAACCTGACACCTTCCAACACCGTATAACTTATCAAGGTCTACATAGCTGCTTATAGCGCGTCGAAAGCCGCCGTACATGGTGAGATACCGCACAAATCCCATCACATTATCCTCAGTGTCTCATTTATCTACAGCTTATGGGGAGACCTTAGCTGTTGAAGTCAAGCCCATGAACATTCGCGTCTCCATTGTCGTCCCTGGTACCTTTAGGACTGATTTCAACAAGCCTAACGTTGTATCCCCCAAGATTGAAGAATACACGTACTTCCACGAAGCGGCGAGGGAGTTCGTACGCACTATAAGCGAGAACCCCTTTGCTAGTGAGCCGGAAAAGGGAATGGATGTTGTCGTTGATGTTGTTAGAGGAGAGGGTCGTGCTGCGGGCCGTAGCGGGTGGCCCTTATGGCTGGTGCTGGGCGACGACTCGCTAAATGATGTAAAGAAGAGGCTACATACTCTGGAGCAAACATTGGAATCATGGGGTGATCTGGGCGCGGGATTATCTTCAGAAAATAGAGATGTAGCCACATCGGCCTAATATAGTACTTCGCTCTGAGTGAGACCTCCCCTCTCCTAGTCAAGATCTGACTCCCTGCCCTGAGTACAATTCATGCTAAGAACGCCGGCTGATCCGGCCGGATATTTCTCGAAAGTTGCGGAAGGCTAGACCATAATGACGCATCGGTATTATCTCGCGTGACCGTGTACGAGTGTTTCCACGCTTTCCGCGTCCTGGTCCGAGCCGACCAGCTGTTCTTCCTCGTTGCCTTCTTCCTTCACTCCGGATTCTTCGCCTCCATAGTGCACTCTTATGAGATGCTGTGGCAATCGGAGGCCAACTTCTGCTACGAAGATAGAGCATAGCTCCGAGTGAGAAACCCTTCTCCGGCGGTTCCGGGCAAGGCAAGCGATCGTAAGTACTGTTGGCCTATCATTCACGAAGCTTCGCCCGTCAGTAGAGCGTGCGCAACCTACCGAGAATCCCATGCTCTGGCACTTGTCCCACATAAGACATGCCCAAGCTAGTCTGTGCGCTCCTAGGTTGTCGAGATGAACTGCAGCGGTGTTTTCTCGATCGTACCACACGAGGCGTGCAGTGCATGCATACATTAACTTGTGTAGGCCTTCTCAAGCACGCAGCGCAGCATCACTGTCCGCGTCCGCATACTATGCTACCTGGAAATCTCGCATGGCGGCGTCTCTCGTCCAGATATCAATACGCGCCGCCTTCAACCCTCACCCCAACGACGCCCTCTGTCCTTCCCAACTTCCCCGACCATGGCTTCCGCGCGACGCGCTTCACTGCTCAACAAGCTCTTCGACTCTATCGTACGCGGCGAGCAAACGATCACCCTCGATAACAGCGGCCACTACCTAGAGGCGCTCTGCACCCGAGACGCGCGCAATATTTTCGACACACTCATCGCTACGCCCAAGACCCTTGACGCACTCCAGGCAGCGATGCACGCTGAATTGGGATCCGATAGGCTGAATGGACACAACGCTCGCGTTCTCATCCTCCTTCAAGATCCAGCACTCGCCACAATCGGTGGCGGCAAGCTACTACAGACGATCCTGTTGAAGGTCGCGACGCCACAGTATCTCCTCTTTGCCTACAGGGCTGCATTGCTTGGAGGCGAACTAAATGGGGAGGGGGAGAAGGCTTTCAGCGGGTTGTTGTGCCAGCTCGTCTCCTATCGCGACACGGGCGCGAACTACCATCCGTTGGTAGCGGAGACCGTTGATACTCTGCTCGCTTCAACGTCACCCGCTGTTCGGGTGAGCACCATCACTTGGATCGATGCACATCACCACTGACAAACGGAGTAGGCCAATGCGCAGAAGCTTCAGAGTCTCCTGTCACCCGCGCTCACTTTGAGCCCGGTGCTCTCTTCAGTCGTAAGCGGTCCTGGCGGCAGACACGATAACGATCCTGTGAACTATCGCGAAGTCGACATCCTTCCTACTCCCGACGAGCTGGCCTGCAAGAAGCCTCCATACCTCCTGCCCTCCCTTGCTCTTGAAGATGTACCCAACGACTCCCGCGCACAGGCCCATATAGAGAATCAATTCCGCTTACTGCGCGAGGACATCAAGTACGAGTTGGTGGAAGAACTCGAGAATCTTTCCAAGAAGAGGACTCCGCGTGGCTTCGCAGTTGAGGGTCTGCACCTCGTTGGCGTCTTCGGCATCACCACAGACAACCGTGGCAATGAGAGCTGCGCCAAGTGGGGATTGAAGTTCGAGTGTAGCGAAGATCTGCCGTTCTTCAAGAGCGCCAAACCGAAGAGGCGAAAGGCCCACTTGATCAACGACAAGCGTCTCATGCGCCACCAGTCACTTACTTGCCTGATCCTCGATGGCGCCGCCGTCGCCTTCCCCATCCTTCACCGCGACGAGGATCTCCTATCGAAGACCAAACCCATCATCTGTCTCCAGTTTGATGGCGAGATCGCGACAGTACATGCGCTCACGATGCTCAAGTCGGCGAAGTCGGTCAAGGTCGTGCAATTGGATACCGCGATCCTCGCGCATGAGCCCGTGCTCAAGTCTCTACAAGCGATGCGCCCTCCCGCACTAGCTCCCGAGCTCTTCCTCTGGGATGACGACCCGCTCCAGCCGCCTCCAAAGACAGCGAACGATCTCGTCGCTCAATTGGAAATGGATCCCCAACTCGACATCGGTGCTGCACTGGGCTTGGACAAGACAATAACCTTGGACTCTGCGCAGACAGCGTCTCTGTTGACTGCCCTCAAGCAGCGAGTTTCTCTCATACAAGGACCGCCAGGTGAGTAGCTGTGTTCACAGCATCTAGGCACAGCATTGATAGATACCCACAGGTTGCGGGAAGGGTTTCATAGGTGGTGAGCTGCTTACTTTGTAATCATCACAATATGCATTCGATACTGACCAACGATATCTCAGCCTTAATTGCAAAGATCATGCACGATAGGACGGATGCAAGGATTCTCATCGCCTGCTACACCAACCACGCTTTAGACCAGTTATTAGAGGACCTGCTAGACAACAACGTCCCTGCCGACAGCATGGTACGGCTCGACGGCAAGACTACGACACGTACGGCGCATATCCCCCTGTTCAATCGGACCCGCGTATCAGCACTCTCGCGGAACAACTTCGATTCGGCTGATGCCCTTCACAAGAAACTCTCCACTTTGGACTCGGACGTACAAGACGAGTTTGCGCGATACCAGGCGGGAGCATCGGACGACGACCTGCTTACTCACATTGAGTTCGACATAAACCTGAAAGACTACGCGGAGGCGTTCCGCGTGCCAGCTCCTGACGACGACACAGACGGGGTGTTCAAGATCTCGGGGCGCGGCCGTGCTTTACACAAGTGCTATTTGCTACGGCGATGGAGGTCCGGGAAGAACGCGGGCGTGTTTCAGCGCCATCCTCGCTTCAATACAGGCAGTGCTGCTCGCGTCTGGCGAATGCGGGTGAATGAGCGTCGCGAACATCTTCAGATCTGGCAGGAGGACACGCTGCGCGACCAGGTTAAAGAGCTTTATGACCGTGGGAAGCGGTACAACGACATGCAGACGGTGCTTAATCGCATATCCTGCGAACGCGACATCAACGTACTCAAGTCGAAGCGCATCATCGCTTGCACAACCACGGCGGCGGCGAAGTACGCGGATATGCTTCACGAGGTCACGCCGGACGTCCTCCTTGTCGAGGAGGCGGGAGAGATTCTTGAGAGTCATGTTCTGGCGCTACTAGGCTCGGAGACTCAACATATGATCCTGATCGGCGACCATCAGTAAGTCGCGTCCGTGGCCAGCCTCTAGCATTCTATGCTGATGCACTCCCTAGGCAATTACGACCGAAGGTGAACAGCCACGAGCTTACGGTGGAGAAGGACGCGGGCTTCGAGCTCAACGTCTCCCTCTTCGAGCGTCTGATCTTGTCAGGCTATCCGCACCAGTCTCTGAAGAAGCAGCACCGCATGCGCCCGGAGATATCTGAGATGATCCGCCACTTGACGTACCCCGATCTCGTTGACGCCGAGAAGACGCACGGGCGCCCAGACTTGCGCGGTTTCGACGACAACGTCGTCTTCCTCACGCACTCACATCTGGAGGATGATCTCGGCGACATCGCGGATGCGCCCGACGGTGGCTCCAAGTTGCTGAAGCAGAACACGTTCGAGGTACAGATGGTGCTGAAACTTATCAAGTTCCTCGTGCAGCAAGGCTACGGGACAAAGAACATCGCCGTACTCACGCCATACCTCGGTCAACTGAGCAAACTCAAGAGTGCGCTTCAGGCAGAGGTAGATCCTTACCTCAGCGAGATGAACTTGCACGATCTTTCACGCGCGGGTATGGCGTCGTCTGCCAACGCGAAGCACAAGAAGAAGCCCTTACGACTCTCGACCATCGGTATCTTCTCGTCTCTGCTCTTCAGATTGATCAAGACTAATGCACCATTCAGATAATTACCAGGGCGAGGAGGCAGATGTAGTCATCATAACCTTGACGCGCTCCAACGCAGCGAACGATATCGGTTTCATGTTCTCGCCCGAGCGCCTGAACGTTTTGCTCTCGCGCGCACGCGATGCATGCATCATGATCGGCAACGCGGAGACGTTCTGCAACTCACCCAAGGGCGGAGAGCTCTGGACCAAGTTCATCAACTTCATACGTGACCGCGGCCATTTTTATGAGGGCCTTCCCTTTCGTTGTCCACGGCATCCTGACCGCACGGCGATTCTGAGGAAACCAGACGACTTCGAGGAACATTGCCCCGATGGTGGCTGTGCATCGCCGTGGTGAGTCTCTCGGTCCAATGCTCTATACTGGCTCACTGACATATTCACAAGCGACGTGATCTTAAGCTGTGGGCAACACAAGTGTCCGTCTCATTGCCATAATGTGTCTGACCACAGCGGGATGCGATGCGAAATGGTGCTCGACTGGACGTGTGCAAAGGGTCACAAGCATCGTTACCAGTGCCCTGCCGGTCCGCCGGTGACCTGTGCTGAGTGTGGAAAGGAGGCGGAGCAGGAGGCCCAGCGCCTAAAGGAGTACGAACTACGGGCCAAGCGCGAAGGAGAGCAGAAGGAACACGAGCGTCAGATGGGCGAGCTTGCGAAGCTTGAGGCGGAGCTATTGAAGCAGCAAGAGCTCGAGCTCGCGCAACAGCGTCGCCAGGCGATTGATGACCTACGAGGAGAGCTCGAGAACGCCCGTAAGCGCACGGTTCAGAGCCAGACGGACATCGGGCAATCAGCGGCTTCTTCAACATCAGTGGACGCGCCCGCCACGCCAACGACAATTTCCTCTGACGCCAGCGCTTCACCTACGACTGCCTCGGGCGCATCAAGTCCGTCGCCGGTATCATATGCTCTGGATAACGTCGACACAACTTCCGCGGATGCACCCTCGACGCATGACACAGGATCAGTCTCGGATTCTCAGGCCGAGGTGTGGGATATGATGGGCGCGGGGTCGCCGCCCAGCAGCCCATCGCCGGCGGGACATGCCAGCCCCGCCGCGATTGTTGCTCCCACATCGCCAACTATTCCCGCGAATATCCCCTCAACGGCTTCAACTTCTGTACTTCCCTCGGTGTCGCCCGTCTCGCCAACTCAACCCGATTCAACGGGACTCTCTCAGCCGTTGCCCCCCTCCCCATCGCGGCTCAAATGGGAAAAGCAGAAAGAAATGGATGGCGCGTCCAATAGGCATATTGACGATCTCATGGCGATGACCGGGCTTGAGACGGTGAAGGAGCAGGTGCTGACTATCCGGGACCGAATCGAGCTCGCTAAGCGGCAAGACATGTCGATGAGCGACGAGCGCTTCAACATCAGTTTGCTGGGAAATCCGGGCACAGGTACGTGATCCTCGATTGATGTGATGTCAACATGTCTGATTCGCGTTCTTGTGACAGGCAAGACCACCGTCGCTCGCCTGTATGCAAAATTCCTGTCATCTGTCGATCTCATTCCTGGCGACGCTTTTGTGGAAACCACGGGCTCTCGTCTGTCGAACGAAGGAATCGACGGCGCGAAGAAGCACATCAACTATATCCTTTCTGATGATGGCGGCGCTATCTTCATTGACGAAGCATACCAACTCGTCTCATCGAAAAACTCCAGTGGAAGCCAGGTCCTCGACTACCTTCTTGCCGAGATGGAGAACAACGTCGGGAAGATTGTGTTTATCCTCGCCGGCTACAACAAAGAGATGGAGGCCTTCTTCGAGCATAACCCTGGTATTCCCAGTCGTGTCCCGTACACGCTCACGTTCGTGGATTACACGGATCACGAGCTGATGCACATGTTCGAGGGCTACGTTGCGAAGAAGTACAGGGGCCGGATGCAGATCCAAGGCGGCTCCCGCGGATTATACACCCGCATCGCGATCAGGCGCCTTGCGCGCGGTCGAGGCAGGCCCGGCTTTGGCAACGCCCGAGCGATGCAGAACATGTTCTCCGCCATTGCCGAGCGTCAAGCGATACGAATCGAGAGGGAGCGAACCCCTGACAACCCCGTCGACGAGATGCTCTTCACCATGGAGGATATGATCGGCTCCAATCCGTCGACTGCCGTCACCAGGAGCGAGGCGTGGAAGAAGCTCAATAAGATGATCGGACTTGCTTCCGTCAAGCAGTCTGTCCAAGAGCTCGTGGACACCATCGGCGAGAACTATCACCGCGAGCTACTCGAGAAGAAACCGCTTCAGTTCAACTTGAATCGCGTGTTCTTAGGGAGTCCAGGGACAGGTAAGACGACCGTGGCCAAGCTGTACGGGCAGGTTCTGGCCGACATAGGCATGCTCAGCAACGGCGAAGGTGAGGAAGACGCTTCAGTCACTCGTACAGTCAACTCATACCCATCTGATACAGTGCTCATGAAGAACCCGTCCGATCTCAAGGGGCAATACGTCGGACAGTCAGAGGCTCATACGAAGGCAGTCTTGAGAAACGCGGTTGGCAAAGTTCTTGTCATCGACGAGGTGCGCGGCAACCATCTTTGAACACTTTGAACACGTAAGATTGCTCATATCTCCTCCTAGGCGTACATGCTTTACAAGGGAAGTGGTGGAAAGGACGGCCTTTCCCACGGTGACAGCTTTACTACTTCTGTCATCGACACTATCGTCGCGGAGGTTCAAGGTGACCCTGGAGACGATCGATGCGTGCTCATGTTGGGATACGAAAGGGAAATGCTGGAAATGTTCAACGTACGTTCACTTTTTTCGCATGAGATCGAAACTTTCTGACATCATACCGCATAGAATGTCAATCCAGGTCTTGCCCGCCGTTTCCGCATCGAGGAGGCCTTCCGTTTCAAAGACTTCGACGACACAGAGCTTCTACAGATGTTGAACATGAAGCTGAAGGAACAGGACTTGGACGCGACCGACGACGCCAAGCGGGTTGCCATAGACTCTCTCGGGCGCGAGCGCAACCGTCCCAACTTCAGCAACGGTGGCGCTGTCGAGAACTTGCTCGGAGCCGCGAAAGCTCGCTATCAAGCGCGTCAAGCGCAGCTATCGCCCTTGGAGCGCACGTACAATGTTGTCTTCCAGCCAGCAGACTTTGACCCCGAGTTCGACCGTGTTGCCAAATCCGCCGCGAATCTTGTTAAAGTCTTCGAGGACCTCGTTGACTCCAATGAGGTTGTCGCGAAGTTGGAGCACTACCAGAAGGTCGCACGCTACATGCGCGCGACAGGCAGGAAGCCTCGAGAAGCACGAGATTTCATCCCAACAACGTTCGTATTCAAGGGACCTCCAGGCATGTATACGTCTTGTTCCCCTCACGGCCGCATCTCAACTCCATCAGGTACCGGCAAGACGACCACGGCGAGGAAGATGGGCCAGGTCTACTTCGATATGGGCATGCTGTCATCGCCGGATGTCGTCGAGTGCTCTGCTTCAGACCTTGTGGGACAATTCACCGGCCATACTGGCCCCAAGGTTCGTCAGCAATGTGAGAAGGCGCTCGGGAAGGTACTCTTCATCGACGAAGCCTACCGACTTGGCCAAGGACGCTTTGCTAAGGAGGCCGTGGACGAGTTAGTCACTGTCCTCACACAAGACGCGTTTCAGGGCAAGTTCATCGTTATCCTCGCCGGCTATGACAAGGAGATGGATCAGCTTATGACTGTCAATATCGGGCTCGCAAGCCGCTTCCAAGAGGAAATTCTGTTCGCACATTTCTCACCGGATCGTTGTCTCCGCATCCTGGCCCAGGAGATCAAGAAGGCTCAAGTACGGTCGCCTGAACTCGAACAGCCGTCTTCGCCAGAAGCTCAAGCCCTCGTCGAGGTATTCGAGTCACTTTGTCGTCTATCTAATTGGGGCAACGCGCGCGATGTCATCACTCTGGCTAACAAGATGGTCCGCGTGACAATCCATGAGGCCGATCCGGACGACATGAGCGGACCTCTGACTTTGCGCTGGTCTGACGCGCTATCGTGTGCACAGACCATGCTTAAGGAGAAACGTGATCGCCTACTGTCGCAGTCGAAAGACTTCGGCGAGGTTGACGACGATCTCCCCGAAATGTCGGCCGATCCGCCGCCGCCGCCGCCAGTAAGGACTCAAACAGCTTCAGCATCCCAGGACCCGCCGCCGCGGCTGCCACCACCAGCTTCCCTGCAATGGCATGCAGCTACATCGTCTCCGAGGCATCCTGAGGCGCAGCGTCGAGGAAAGACCGCGGCAAGGCGTGAACGCGACCGCGTCCCGAAACAGCAACAAGAGCAACGCAAGAAGCGCGAAGCGGAGATCCAGCGCAGGCTCCAGCGAATGGGTTTGTGCGTTATGGGTTACGAGTGGATCGCAGAAAGTGGAGGTTACCGCTGCGCAGGTGGCACACACTTCGTCTCGAATGCCGAGTTGGACATATGACATATCGGTGTCTTGTGGGGACCCTTGATACTTCGTGACTGGGATGTCCGAGTCTGCCTGTTAGTGTATGTACGGCCTTGATCTCCCTCCTATATCTTAGACGTTAGTCATACATATATGGACTTGCTTGTATATCCTTGTTTCCACAATTAGTGTACGCATCTCACTGAACCATACGGTACAATGTATTATATTCCCTCTTTTCCCAAATTGGCGCAGGTGGCAAATAAAGCTCACGTATTTGCGCCTGCAGCTGCGCTTAGTGCTGATGTCGTGTTTGTCAAGCTCTGCGAGACAGCTCTGTGTGCAATAGAGCATGTGCTCCAACGCCTGACTGGCGTAATTGTCATCAATGACGCGTCGCTCGGACCCGGAGAAGACAGCGGTCGTTCTGATTGTTGCTCGTTGGTGTACGGTCGATTGAGATATGACGGAGATACATCAACTTGAACGTGATGCGTCGTTGATGGTATATTGCCTCGCTGATATTGGTGTGCGGCGTGTGCACGCGGTACAAGCATCTGGAATGGAAAGCCCGTCGAATCAGAGGGAACTCGCGTGACCGCGTCGGATCGTCTCACAGTTAATTGAGTTCAAAATTCGCCCGCGCCGCGAGCTGGCGCCTCCGAACCACCACATCATGAGGTGTAGGGCGTCTAAGCTCGAGAATCAATCACATATACTTCCAGATTCTTCATACCAGTCTGACATGCTATGCCGCGTGGCAACAATACATACGTGGTATCAATATATCTGGACATCACGATTGCCGCTGGTCCCTCACGGAAGTGTACGCTCTGGAATGGGATGTACGTTTGCCTTTTGCCTTTGCCGCATACTTAGTTGAACTCACCTTCGACGCTCCTTGCTGCAGGTACATAAGATTTTTCTGCGTGTAACTCTTGGATACCTGCGGAGGCGATGACGCCGCGGTGACTGATGGGAATGCAAGCTGCGACTAGCTTCTTCGATCCTACAACACGAGGCATCCTACACCTCTCCCATTGCCTGTCCGGGCTATCGACTATTGGCCTCGACCGCTTGCACACCGCGAGGGGACCCTTCTATTCCTGTTTGACGCCCAACGAGACTGTTATTCGGTTGCGTGGGATGGCGGTGCTCGAGCAACAGGCGCCTAGGGCGCAGGGGGTTGCTCTTAACGTTGACCGCGCGCAGACGACGCGTCTCTCACCTCCCTCCCTCTTACCTCTCACCTGCCTGTCTACTACTTGCGACTAGAAGCAACGATGTCAGCGATTCGACGTGCACGGCTTGAACGAATGTTCGATATGGTCTTACGCGGCAAGCAGGATATTACGCCACAGAACGCAGCGTTATTTCTGGAGGCCGCGTGCTTGCAGAAACCGCTCGAATTTATGGACCGCATAACCTCTGAAACTCGAGGCTTAGAGATCCTCCAGCAAGCTATGTTGTCTGACCTCGAACCCGCGCGTCTCAACGGACAGGCCGCACAAGTCATCTCTATCTTGCAAGATCCCGCTCTCGCCGCGGTCGCGGGAGGCAGCGTTCTTCAGCAAATTGTGGCGAAACTAGGATCGGTACAACTGCTTATATCCGCTTATAAGCGATCTCTCCTTTCCAGGTCACTAGACGATAGCGGCCAGCTCGCGTTCATCTGGCTTCTGACGCAGCTTTGCGGCTTGCCCGGGGATGCCGGCGCGAGCCATCGCGAGTTCGCTTCTGATTGTGTCGAGGTCTTCCTTGATTCTACCAATCTAGACGTGAAGGTGCGTGTACAGGTTAGATCAGTGAACATGCCCTCTGCTGACGTATCTCTAGAGCCGCGCGCAGGTCCTGCAACGAGCAGCGTCGTCGACGACAGCGTCTTCCATCCACACTGCGCACGGTCCTGGTGGGCGACACGATAATGACTTCGTTGGCATTCGCGAGATCGCTATCCTACCCACGTCCGACGAAATCCAGTGCAAGAAGCCCCCGTTTCTACTCCGTGCTCTCGAACTCGAGGCGATTCCAGAGGACTCCCGCCCGGCAGCCCATCTTGAAAACCAGTTTCGCTTATTGCGCGAGGACATGAAGTACGAGTTGCTCGACGAGCTCGAGAAGCTTCAGGGTCGACGCAAGGGCAATCGAGCCTTCACGATTGAGGGTTTGCGCTTGCACGGCGTGAAGGGATCGGAAGGCGCCCGGGATCGAAACATCTCCCCATGGGGTCTACAGCTAGAGTGTGTCGAAGATCTGCCATTCTTCAGGCGGGACCAACCCCAGGACCGCAAAGCGTATCTTACGAAGGAGAAGCGCCTGCTCAAACATCGAAGCCTCGCCTGCTTGATTGTGGATAACGAAATCGTGGCGTTCCCGACCGTACATCGCGACGAAGAGCTGCTCGCTCGAGCATTGCCCGTAATAGTCCTCATCTTGGAAGGCGAGACGGCCATCATGCAGACGCTGCTCAAACTGCGAACGGCAGATCCAGCGACGGTGCGGCTTCTGCAGGTCGAGACTGCGGTCTTCGCATACGAGCCTGTCCTCAAGGCTTTACAACGGATGTCAGCGCCTGCCCTCTCTGAGGAGCTATTCCTTTGGGAAGAGGGCCTCCCAACCGAGGCCCCTCCTCACCTCCCAGATCGCATAGTCGCGTCTTTGCAGAAGGACCCACACCAGGATCTGGCTCCTCTTCTTGGATCACCCGACAAGATCATCCTTGACTCGGCTCAGAGCACTTCTTTACTAGCTGCCTTGACTCAGCGCGTATCTCTTATTCAGGGCCCACCAGGCGAGTGCTCGTCATGTCTAATGTCGTGTATACCGGTCGTGTTAAATATCCCGCTCTAGGGACCGGAAAAAGCTTCGTCGGATCAATAGTAGCCAAGATCTTGCACGACAACACCGACGTCCGCATCGCCGTGTCTTGTTTCACGAATCATGCCCTCGACCAGTTCCTGGAGGAGTTGTTGGACCATCGCATCCCAGCGTCCAGCATGGTCAGGCTCGGTGGCAAGTCGACGTCGCGGACTGAGTCTCTCTCCCTATGGAAGCAGGCTCCGGTCTCCCAGCGTGTGCGCACAGACTACGTTGAATTGGACGGAATCCGCGCAACGATGAACATGCTCCATGACCGCCTCGAAGACCAGTTCGAGCGCTACCGTAATGGTGCTGTATCAGGCGCTGACCTGATGGCGTTCCTCGAGATTGAGGCGCCGGCGTTCTTCTCCGCGTTTAAGCTTCCGGTCGACCCCGCCGATGATGGGATGACGAAAGTCGCGAAGGGTGGTCGCAAGATCACCGAGCTATATCTTTTTCAGCAATGGAGTAATGGACAGGGTCCTGGCGTGTTTGCTCGCCACCCCAACCTGGCCAGCGAATCTTCCCGGCGTATATGGGCCCTGGACGCGAAGACCCGCCGCTTGCACTTGGATCAATGGCAGCAGAACATGCTTCGCGAGCTGGCCGCAGAGGTGTACAAGCTCGGCCAACGCTATAACGAGGCGGTAGCACGTCTCAAGATCAAGCTTGACGAACGAGATCTCGCTATTCTGCGCAGCAAGCGCATCATCGCGTGCACCACTACAGGCGCAGCCATGTACACGGACATCTTGCAAGCTGCAGAGCCTGATGTGCTTCTCGTTGAGGAAGCTGGCGAGATCTTAGAGAGCCACGTTCTCACGGCTCTTGGAAAGTCGACGCAGCATATGATTCTTATCGGGGACCACCAGTACGCTCAGTTCATCGCATTCTCTAGCGATCACTATAAGCTAATCTGACCATAGACAACTCCGACCGAAGGTGAACAACTACGCTCTCACGCTCGAGAAGAACGAAGGCTTCGAGCTCAACGTGTCGCTCTTCGAGCGTCTGGTTCGCGCTGAATACCCCCACACGACACTGCAAAAGCAACATCGCATGCGACCCGAGATATCGGAGATGATTCGTCACCTCACTTACCCCGACCTCGTCGACGCAGACAAGACGCGGGGCCGACCGAACTTGCGCGGCGCTTCGGACAACGTCATCTTCATTACTCACGCACACCCGGAAGACGAGATGCGGACTCTATCGGACACGCGCGACGGTGGTTCGAAGTCATCCAAACGCAACACGCATGAGGTCAACATGGTCCTCAAGCTTGTCAAGTTCCTCGCACAGCAAGGCTATAGCACCCAGGATGTCGTCGTACTGACTCCCTACCTCGGACAGCTCTACCACCTTCGTGACGCGCTCAAGAAGGACACGGATCCGTATCTGAGTGACATGGACATGCATGATCTTGTGCGTGCAGGCCTGGTCCCTCCCGGTGCTGCCAAGCTCAACAGAAAGCCGCTTCGTCTATCGACCATTGGTACGTCTCTACACTCTTTCCCGACTTCATCAAACTGACTGGACCCATCGTAGACAACTACCAGGGTGAGGAGAGCGAGATCGTCATCATCTCTCTCACGCGCAGTAACTCCGCTCGCGATATCGGTTTCATGTTCTCACCTCAGCGCTTGAACGTCCTCCTCTCGCGCGCGAGAACTGCGTGCATCATCATCGGCAACGCCGAAACCTTCAGAAGGTCACGCAACGCCGAGGGCGCGAAGCTTTGGAGCAAGTTCTTCGACTTTATCACGGACCGCGGTCACTTCTACGAGGGGCTCCCCTTCCGATGCGAGCGTCATCCGGAGCGCGTCGCGCTATTGAGCAAACCTACGGACTTTGAACAGCAATGCCCAGACGGCGGCTGCACTGCTCCTTGGTATGTGTTCGGCCGTCTTATGTCACTTTCCGCTTTCTGACGCTCCGGATCAGCGACACTCTTCTCAGTTGCGGACAGCACAAATGTCCTTCGCGCTGCCACAATCTCGCTGACCATTCCAAGGTCCCGTGCGGCGAAGTCCTGGAGACTGTGTGTCCGAAGGGACACAAGCGCAAGTACAAGTGTTATGTCGGTCCGGCAGCGTCGTGTGGCCCTTGTGACAAGGAGGCCAAGAAGGAGGAGGAACGCGTGAAGAAGGAGTTCGAGCTTCAACTCAAACGCGAGCGCGAGCAACAGGAGTACGAGCGAGAGTTGGCGGCAATCGCACTTGAAGTAGAGGCAGTACTGCAGAAGCAAAAGGACGAAGATCTAGCTCAGCAACGCGCGAACGCGTTGGCGAACAAGCGCGAGGAGCTCAGTAATGCGAAGGCTCGCATGTTGAGACAACGACAGGCAAAGGTTTCTCCGGCTACGACCCCAGGTCCTGTGCCTGCGGCTTCGCCGTCGACTGGCCCCTCGGCGGCGCTTTCTCCGTCTTCGCCCAACGTGCCTTCCAAATCGCCCTCCAAAGCTAGTCCCTCAACCTTCGGACCAACGCTCAATGGTATGTGATATCTGAAAAGAAGGGAAGAAATCCCAGTGATCTGACTACGTCCCTCACAGAGATCTCGTCTTCCAAAGCTTCCAGTGCTCCCGCAGCAGATGTTTCTGCGCAACAACCATCCCCGCCATTATCATCTCCACGCACAGCCCCGCCGAATCCCGATCCAACAGGACTCTCTTCGCCGCTACCGGAATCGCCCTCTAAGCTCAAGTGGGAGCAGCAAAAACAGCTTGACGGCGCCTCTAACAAGCATATCGACGCGTTGATGGAGATGACGGGTTTGGAGTCTGTCAAGGCGCAGGTATTGGCTATTCGGGACAGAATTGAACTGTCGCAACGTCAGGGCGCGTCTATGGCTGATGAGCGATTCAATATCAGCTTGCTTGGCAATCCTGGAACTGGTGCGTTATCACGTGAAGAAGGTCCGCAGAGTATGCTAAAATTGAGGACTCAGGCAAGACCACTGTCGCCCGCCTGTACGCGAAGTTTCTGACCTCTGTCGATCTCCTCCCTGGAGAGGCTTTCGAAGAAGTGACGGGCTCACGTCTTTCGAATGAGGGTGTTGATGGGGCCAAGAAACGTATCGAGAAGGTCATGGCGCAGAACGGCGGTGCAATCTTCGTCGACGAAGCGTACCAACTCGTGGGCGAGAAGAACTTCGGCGGTGGCGCAGTACTCGACTTCCTTCTTGCGGAGATGGAGAATAATGTGGGGAAGGTCATCTTCATCCTGGCGGGTTATGACAAGGAGATGGAGGCGTTCTTTGAGCACAACGTTGGCATCCCGAGCAGAGTTCCGCACACTCTACGCTTCGCCGACTACACCGACCACGAGCTGATTCACATGTTCGAGTCATACGTCACGAAGAAGTACCAAGGTCAGATGAAGATTGAGGATGGGCCGTTCGGGTTGTACGCTCGAATCGCCATCAAACGGTTGGCGCGCGGTCGAGGTCAGCCTGGCTTTGGCAATGCTAGGGCCATGCAGAACATGTTCGCCAAAATCGCTCAACGCCAAGCCGTGCGAATCGAGAAGGAGCGCAAAGCCGGCATGCGCGTAGATGATCTACTGTTCACGATGGGAGATATGATCGGACCTGATCCGTCGGTCGCCGTCGCACAGAGCGCCGCCTGGACGAAGCTCAAGGAGATGATCGGACTCGGTAGTGTCAAGCAGTCCGTCCTTACTCTCGTCGCCACCATAGGCCGCAACTACCAACGCGAGCTCCAGGAGCTGAAGCCTATCCAGTACAACCTCAACCGTGTGTTTCTCGGGAACCCAGGGACAGGGAAGACTACGGTGGCAAAGCTTTATGGTCGTATCCTGGCGGACATAGGCATGCTCAGCAACGGGGAGGGTATGTTTCAGACTGCTGATCATGCAACCTTTTCACTAATCGGTGGGATAGTCATCGTCAAGGGCGCTTCGGATCTGAAGGGCAAGTATGTTGGTCATTCGGAGTCACAGACGAAGGCCGTCCTCAAGAATGCGATGGGTAAGGTGCTGGTCATTGACGAGGTAAACTTGGTTACATATGGTCAGTGTCTTCGTCTTGTTGACGCGTGCACGCATAGGCCTATCAGCTCTACAAGGGTGGCTCCAGCAAAGACGCCAACAGTCACAGCGATACGTTTGGCACTGCTGCCATTGATACGATCGTGGCCGAAGTCCAAGCAGAGCCTGGAGAGGACCGGTGTGTGATCTTGATCGGGTACGAGAAGCAGATGCAGGACATGTTCCAAGTGCGTGCAATGTTGCGATCTACCGGTTGATAACTGACATATCCATTGTATTGCAGAACGTAAACCCTGGCTTGTCTCGCCGCTTCCAGATCGAGGAGGCCTTCCGTTTCGAGGACTATGATGAGGCGGAGCTACTTCAGATCATGAACTTGAAGCTGAAGCAGCAGGACCTAGACGCGACGGTCGATGCGAAAAAGGTGGCTATCGACGTCCTCGGGAGGGAACGGATTAGGCCAAACTTCGGCAACGGAGGCGCCGTTGAGAATATCCTCGGAAAAGCCAAGGCTCATTTCCAAGCTCGTCAAGCGAAACTCTCCCCGGCGGAACAGTCATTTGCTGTCGTATTCGAGCCGTCGGACTTCGACCCCGACTTCGATCGCGTCTCTCGATCCGCTACCAACCTCTCTAAACTCTTCGAGGATGTCGTGGACGCTGAAGGGATCATGACGAAGTTCTCTCGCTACCAGAAGATCGCCCGGGTGATGCGTACAGCTGGCAAGGAGCCGCGCGAGGCACGTGGTATGATCCCTACGACGTACATCTTCAAAGGGCCGCCAGGTCGGTTCACGCGGTCCATCCTGCATTGCCTGCTTACTGATATGAGCGCTCTAGGGACTGGCAAGACGACTACAGCAAGGAAGCTCGGGCAGGTCTACTTTGATATGGGGATGCTATCGGCTGCGGAGGTCGTCGAGTGTTCCACGACGGACATGGTGGGGCAGTACGTCGGTCAAACTGGGCCCAAGGTTCGATCGCTTTGTGAGAAAGCGCTGGGCAAAGTTCTGTTCGTCGACGAGGCCTACCGCTTGGCGGATGGAAGATTCGGACAGGAAGCCGTGGACGAACTCGTCTCAATCCTCACCGAGGAAGAGTTTAGGGGGAAGCTCATCGTGGTGCTCGCCGGTTACGAAGAAGATATGAAACGACTTCTACAAGTCAACGCTGGACTTCAAAGTCGCTTCGAGGAGGAGATCATCTTCCCAAACTTCTCGGCGCCGCGTTGCTTCGACATTCTTGTTCAGCAGATCAAGAGGGCCCAGCCCCCAGTTCGCTCGCCGGAACTCGAGCGACCCAAGTCCAACGAAGCGAAGCAGCTCATCAGCATATTCCAATCCCTGTGCCAGCTCTCGAACTGGGGTAACGCTCGTGACGTCATCACCCTCGCCACTCGCATGATCCAACTCGCTATCGACTCCGTCGATGCCGACGCTCTTGGTAGTGGGCCACTCACCCTGCGCTGGTCGGATGCGCTCTCGTGTGCCAGAGTCATGCTCGCTGAGAAACGCGCTCGCCTCCCCAACGCGTCACAGCCCAGGCGCAGCTTACAGGACGACGATCTTCCCGAGGCATCCATGACCCCGGAGCCTCCTGCGCCTAGCGTCGCACCTCCTCAGACTGATAACGAATCGATTTCCTCCTCACCGACGCCTACTGTCGAGCAGGCATTCGACATACCGCCCCCGACTTCGTCAGCTACCGGCAAATCTAGCCCTGGTAGCGCCAGTCCCACCACCGCGAGTCATGTGCAAAGGGAAGCTGGCGTATCCGCTGAGACGTGGCGGCAACTACAAGCTGACAAGGCCACGGCACAAGCTGAGGAGAAACGACGTCTAGATGAGATGGCGGCTCTTGCCAAGGCGCTCCAAGAGGCGATGGCCCGTGAGGAGGCGGAGAAGAAGCGTGCCATCGAGCTCGCGCAGGCTGTTCGTCGTGCAAGAGACGCTCGTGCCAAGGCTGAAGCGGAAAGACGACTGGAAGCCCAACGGCAGGCTAAGATCGCTGCTCAGCGCGAGCGCGAGCGCGCCTGGAAAGAGCATATGGAGCGTAAGAAGCGGGAGGATGAGCGCAAGAAGCGCGAAGAAGAGGCGCAGCGCAAACTCCGCCATATGGGACTTTGCGAGGCCGGATTCCAATGGATCCAACAGGCCGGTGGATATCGTTGTTCTGCGGGTGGTCACTACGTATCGAATGCCCAGTTGGGAATGTGAGCCGACTTCGAGTTCGGGAGCAGTCGCTGTGCTAGTTACCCTTCCATGCCTCGCTCAGATGCCCCAATCCTCACCTTGTTTACGCTGTGTTCCGTTCGGAAGTTCTGTCGTGAGCCGCCCTTCTCTATGTCCTGACTACGAATAGAAGCTATCGTTGTATCATCATTGCCATGCATGGACACCTCTTGTTCTGTACTCGCTCATAGCCCTTGCTTTTCTCTACTGTTGTATTGAATGAAGTTGCAGTTCGCGTTCAGTACCCAGAATAAGGGTAAACTTCTCGAGGATATTGTACAATGCAGGGTGGGTGTAGGTACAAGGACTAGAGACGAGTGACGGGCATGATACGTGGTGTTCTCCGGTAAAGCAATTGCAAAGCGTTCAAAACGTGGTGAGGACAGGATCCGGTTGTGTACGGTAGTGATGTAAGACAATGTCCAAGGAGAGACGAGGTCCAAGTGTGTCCAATCTGAGAGCATCTTAAGGAGCGGTAGTCGTGATCATGATAGTTTACATTCAATCTAAGCGCCCATGTTCGCGGTGCGCGATGGGCGCGGGTAAGGGTGAGGAGCGCGGCGCGGAGCAGCATGCATGTCAACTATAGGTGCGACAAGGCTATCGATACGCGTGCGGCGGGTCATCGGGCGCGAGTCGCTCATACGGCGTGAACGCGCGGCAAGTTGCTCGTGGATAGACGGCGCGCGGGCGCCAGGGCGAGGCATGGCGGTGCGGTGGGTGTCGCGGCCACGAGCCGTGGGTTCTACGTGGGGTGCGGGTGCCGGCTGGGGTTGTACGAATGTGGCGCGCGCGGCGGCTTGCGGGGCCGCTGCTACAGGACGGGCAGGCTGTGCCGTAGACTGAGCGGCAGCGCGCGCCTCTGCTGCAGCACGCGCTTCGGCGCGCTGCCTGACTGCCTCGCCGTCATCAAGTATGTACCACGGATACGACGAGTGGCTATCATCGAGACGATGGACAGGCTGAGACACGGGCTGCTCTGCAGCGCGCTTGCGTTCGGCTTCTTGGCGTTCAATGACGGCCTGGCGATGTGGCGGGCGCTGCGCGCGAGTAGGCTCCAGGCCGTACTCAGGGCGCTGCGGGTAGAGAAGGAGGCCCTCGGTGAGCGTGATGGTGTAGTTCGGCTGGACAGCGCGGCGCATGTGAAGGCTGTTCGAGTCGATGGCGGCGCCTTCCGCGAGAGTAGTCTCATCCGAAGGCGTTAAGCGCTTCTTGGCCTCGGTACGCCATATGTGCATGTACTGCTTGCGAGTCTCCTCGTCCCACTCCTTACGGTGACCTGTCTGAACCTGAAGGTGACCGAGCTTCTCCGCAAACATGTCCAGGAGCCATACAGAACGCCTTGCCTCGCGTTCCGTCGTGAGGAGTTTGATGGCATAGTGCTGCGCCTCGGCCTCCTTGTTCATGCAATAGTCCGTAAGGGCGGCGAGTGCATGAACAAGGCGCACATATCCGCGCTCGCGCTCGGGGCTGATGGTGTGCTTGTCGAGCTCGGCGAGATGGTCGCGGGTGCGCCAAAGCATGTGCTTCAGCGCCTGGCTAGCACGGTCGTCGTAGATGGCGCGATCAGTCGCGGCTTGGAGGAGACAACGGGCTTCGAAGAGCGGCTCCGGCTCAGAGGTACCACGAGCTTCGTGCTCGTCCTGTCTCCGGCGTTTCTCGTGACGCAGAAGAGTTGCCCAGAGTGTCTTGTCGAGTACTGTAGGTGCATTCGCACCGGCAGCCTGACGCGCGCGGCCAGCCGCGGCGGTCTGCTCGACGATGCTCGCGGGTTGCGCGGAGCTATTAGGTGGTGCGCGATCGATATGGATCCGGCGAACATCAGAAAACTTGAATTTAATGCGACATTGTGGGCAGTTGGCTTCGTTGCTGTTGCTGTGCGGCGTGCGCACGCTGTATAGGCATCTAGAATGAAGCGCGTCAGATCAGAGAAACTTTGTTGACGAGATTGATAGATGAACTGCCGAATGAAAGGGTACGTACGATCGACAGAAGACATGTCCGCAGTTGACCACACTCGGGAGCAAGTCGAAGTCGGGCTTGTCCGCGGTGGGGTCTGCGAACGTCTCGAAGCAGATATCGCAGGTCGAGTCGGCGGTGAAATAGAGAGGCATTTTGATCTGTCACCGCGTATGCATGTAAGTGGGTGGCCGAATACACAGGTAGCAGCATGAGGTGCTCACTTTATATGCGGGGTCTTGACGTTCGTGAGCTTAGTATGGGCGTATCAGGCGGGAATGAATGAGTGGGACTGGAACACAACGAAAATGCAGGGAAGACGCCTTGCCTTTTGAACTCTGCGCGCTGCCTCTACCTGCCAGATCGAGCATCAACACGCGGCCTTCGAGGCTTTGTTCACCTCTTGTTCTCAGAGCGTGCGCGCAACAAGAACGCGGGCAGAGTACTTGCTGCCCTGACAACGCTTGGGCCAACACGAGGCGTGTCAATAGTTTCAATCGCAACCCCCTTGACTGACGGGGCTGTACGTGCTTCGCGCAAGACAAGAGCATCGAGGCGGCGTGGGATGGTGGAAGAGGGCGCTTTTGTCCCAGAAAAGGCGATCACACGCGACATGACAATTGCCATACTAAAGCGCAAACAAGGCAATTCGGTGGTACCGAAGAACCTTGCAATAGTATGAGAGTCGTAGCCATGCACGGCCTCGTACCAGAGGCAACGGCTGGGCACGAAGACAAAGCCGATCCCAATCTGGGCGGTGGTGCTTTACGGTTGGAGGTCCAAGTTTGGCCCAAGTTGCAACCAGGGCGCTTACGGTGCTCTCGGCCGTCTCACGAGTGAATCAAGTTCAAAGCCTAAGGTATTGCCTGGTATTGCCATCTTCCCATCCTTGACACTCCGTCGTCCATAGTACGTTGAGACCGGCACCGTTAGCCGGAGATATCCTGCATAAATCCGAAGGTAGCTGTATTCACAAGAGCGTACATGACAGCCCCAGCAGAGTATTCATTTCTAGGTCGTATGTTAGCCACGACTCGCAAGCTGGGCGTAGGTTCTCGCACCCAATCAGACATACGGCCACAGCGCCGAACACAAAGGAACGCTCCAGTCGGAGCGCCCTGGTCACCCGCCACTGGTAAATTGCTGATAGAGCGCACTCCGAACCGGCGTTCCCGCCCCACTCAGCTCGACTTCCGTGTATAGAGCATGTTTGGCATAACAGGGCAGTATGAATGCATATAGAAGTCGTCGAAGTTGCGCCGCAAGAGGCGCGCATTCGCGGAAGCGCCCCGCCCGTGCACTTTCGGCCGATGCCGCCATTATCTCTTGAATTTCGCGGCTGAAACTTGTTTCCCGACTTCCACCATCGGCGAAGTGATTATCGTACTTGTACAATCATACGAGAATCTAACTTATCATGACCCTAACCCTAACCCTTGGCTTTATCTCGCTGTTTGATCGCCGTACCTCGAGGCTCACGAATCTCCTCATCCATATAGCAGGCGCCGTGCGAATGCTAGGACAAGTGCTGACGCTGACGCCAGCGCTACTAGCGCCCCTACACCATTCATAGAGCCCTCCCCTTCCTTGTATTCTTGAGAGGCCCCTCCTTCCTTGTATTCTCGGCAGAACGCTTGAAAGTCGTTTGGGTTACACATCTTCTGCGCGTCTGCTTCGTCATCTGGGCACATGCTGATGAGCTTGCTGCAAAACATCCAGTACATCTCCAGCGCGACGGGCGTGAGCGGCTCGTGATCGGCTCGCACAACTGTCACCTGCAGACGGACTGAGTAATGGTACCATCGTAGACTCGATGTGGAGATCTCACCGTCCCGGCGCGATCCCATCTCAGCGGCGCAAGTCCGCTCTCAGGCGCGATCATCATATACGTCGCGCTCTGATTTTGCTCTTTCTTATCCGTATCGCGATAAACAAAGAGCGGGATCCCGGCGAACTGCGACACTGGTGCAATGCTGCCCTGACTCCAGACTGGGTGCCCTGGAGGTACTGTAATGGCTTTCGGCTCGAAGTTCGGTCCCGAGACTTGAACGGCAGCGATGGGTGCGGGCGGTGGACCGGTGGGCAGTGAGGGCGCTGACACGCAGAAGCGCTCGTGGCTCTCCCGGGACTTCTTCTGACATGCTGATGACTTCACGAATGGTGAGGGCAATGTGTGTGGCGCGCGGAGATGCACGCACGCAGTACATGGATACTTGGCATACGGAACAGCGCTTGAGGGTGGTCGACGCGCTCCAGCACTCGGTGCATGTGTCTAGAGGCAGCGGCTTCCAGGACCGAGAAGAGGACATGGTGGGCAGATCTTGGATGATATCGCACAGAGGATGGCTACTTATACTGCCATGGCCAACGAAATGCATAGCGATGCTCATGTGATGTAGGATGCGCGTTTAGACGCGCGGAGACCGGATGTGCGGCGGCGAGTATGCATTGCCACAGAGCGCCTGCCACAAATACGAGCGGTCTGGGCACTGGCGACTGACTGATGCGTCGCGGGTGTCTCGACATCATGTACGAGCTCGTTTCATTGCTTGCCTCCTAGAGCATCCCACGGCAGATAACTTCGCCGAGTCCGCCGCTGAGCAAATCCGCCAGTGGTCACCGAGCTATAGGCCCATACGTTCACGCGTCTACTGGTCCTGTATGGGGTTTATGGGACCAATGATATCACGGTGAAAGGTTAGATACTACATCAAGGTATCTCTAGGTAGTCTTCAATGAATCTTCGTTGTTCGTCCATGCTCATGCCCATCCTGCCGCGCCAGTGTTTCGGCATCAAGGGCGGCCGTGTCACGCCTTCCCCGTTTGAGAAGGGTTGTACAGCTAAAGCATCAAGCAGTGCGGGTGCATCTTCTGCACGCAGTTCACCGAGCCTAACCCAAACGCTTCAGTATTCGGGTGTAAGAGAGGACTATCAGAGTACGCACCATTCTCCATGAGGGAAGATCAGAGCGTTGGCAGCATATCTGGGATAATGGAGACACCGTGAGCAAGTGTTCCAAACGAAAGACAGGGACACGACGTACTTGTGACCGCCTACGTGCGCTACTTCTCCAATAACGACGCGATCCCAGCCTTTACCCTTCTGTTTCGTCCGTCTCCTTTTCACCTCCTCCATCAACGCGTCCGCCAGACCACCTCCATGTTCCCCACATCTACAATCCCGCTGTCCATGTGTACACACGTAGATGTGTACCGGTCCATCGTATTCTCCCGGTTCGAAACGTCGCAATGGCGGCAAGTCGCGCTGGACGAGCCTCACGGTGTCTACGCGCTCCTCAAAGTTGTTGCGGGTTATGCCTTTGACATGTAGGGGAGGTCGTTCCGGTGCAAATGCCACGGCATCGTAGTGCTCTTCATGTCGGTCTTCTTCGAACTCGTCGTCGAATTCGTCCTCCTGCGGCGAACCATGTGACGCGAGTTGAGAACTGCATAGTTTTTCAGAACGTGCCCACAAGCGGTCTTCAGTGACATATCCCAAGTTCACAAGGCCGTTGTGAGGCAGAAGAGCACGTTGTATGTCTATGCGCAACGGCAAGACTCGTCGAGACTCAAGAGCGCGGATAGGGTTCTGGATTCGTAGTACGAGATATAGGTGGTGTTCCAAAACCGTCCCAGCAATTGGCTCGCGTAATGAGTCTGCAGAGGTCTTGGTGGAATATAGTCGACCTAATTGGCGAAGGTTATGCACGCGCATGGTGGTCGCAGTGAAAGTGATGTTTGACGTAGCCGGAGAACGTGCTTGCACATAGAGAAGGTCTTATGACAACTTGTAGCACGTATTCGCCGTCAAAGTTGCAGTAGTCTTGTTCCAATTCGCGAGCACTTGGTTCAGGACGTCTATGTGCATCTTGGTGGTCAGGGTCTGAAAGCCTGGGAGGTGGGAGGACCTGCACAGCCGCGCGCGTCGAGCCAATCAATATGGCTTTCTTTCGAACCACCACTACCAGCTGCTGAACGTTGCGCTTCGCAATATATTCCTATGCTGTCTACTGTCATTCTCCGCGCTGCCTTGTCTGCTTGTGGCAACACCGAGCATCTGATCCAAGACGTACGCTCAATCATTGCAAGTCGATTATTGAGGGGAGGATAGTAAGGCAACCAAGAACGATCGGGGGAATTGAAGTGGTCCTCAGAAATTTCTATAGCATATTGATGTACAAGAGAGTCTTGAAAAAACTACGTGTCGTACTGCAGGGAATGTCCATTGCAGGCGAGTTGGTTACTGGGCCAATTCTGCTTCAGCGAGACGACGGGCAGCCCGTGCCTTCCTTGATTCCATTGGTTGCATAGGCGGTGGCATCGGGTTATATCTCGCAATGTTGCTTCTGTAACTTCCGTGAAGGGTGAGATCAAATGCACACCGATGATGTGATATACTGAGACTTACTGTACGCCGCACTTGACAGAGTCCCACCACCACATTGGCAGCTGATGCTCGACCCCGAAAGCCTTTTTGATGGCGTTCAGCAGGCGCATCTGGACCCTCACGCTCAGTCCGAGGTCCTGCGAATTGGTATACAATGCTATCGCATGTGGTGTCTCATGGCCCAGTACATAGGCATACTCAAACGGAAAGTTTTCCTGTTTCGAGAAGAAGAACATAATGCGGCTCATACAGCGGTATTCGTCCTGCAGCCACTTAGGTGGGTTTCCCCAGTCGACTGATTGACCACTCTCTGGATCCCGTAACACGTCGTGTCGCTTGGCGTATTCGAGAGCTTTAGGGTAGTCCACGACGTAGCCATAATAAAGGATTGCGGACTGGTCCAAGTCAGGGTCAAGAAGTAGCTGGGGTTGACGGACATCTGTATACAGCTAGGAGGATGTCAATTGGTCAGTATCGTACAGAAACGCCCAACGTCCGCCAAGGTACCTTGAATAATCCGCTATGAGTGAGTGTAGGAGAAGCTAATGACCGCATGGCACTTTCCAACTGAAGATGGTGGTTCAAGACAAAAGCCCATTCGGGCTTCTCTGCTCGCTGTCGCGAGTCAGTCATGCAGTCGACCGACGATCATCCGGGTAAACTTCGCTAGTCTTGAACGTACGTGGTCTTAACACGACCAACGATCCTCATACAGCTCAGGAAGAGGTATTTGTAAGATCATAGCATAATCGAAAGCAAAGGCAAAGTCGTAATGAGTGATAGTACACCGCACATGCAACAAAAAATAACTGCGTGAAGAGGACGGCCCGGGGTTCATGACGATCATGCTGAGCCCATTGCCCGCTCAATGGCTAATTGTAACCGTACGCGAGCACCAGCTGCCTCAGCCGACTCTCCGCCAACACGCTTCTCGCCGCTGTTGACGGAGTCCCAGAGAAGGGCGAGGAGCTTGGCCCATTGCCTTCCCCAAATGCGCAACGCAGACGCGCCGCCGACATCCAACGCAACTGAAAGGGATGACGTCAGTGAAGTCCATTCTGAGAGAAGTGAACAATTGAACATACCGGCAAGCAAGTCCGCCGCGATCGGTGTGGCGAGTAGTCGCGGCTGGTCAACGATACGCGCCACCCAAGCCCAGTACCGCTGTCTGTGGAACTGTCTAGGTAAAGGTTGCCCCGCCTCCGCCCACAGAATCGCGAAGTATAACCTCATAACGCCCGCCATCCTTGCCGCGTAATCGACCATACTCTCATCTTCCCTCCTCCCTCGGACCTTGGTATACGCCTCAGGCGTGAACACTGTTCCGTCAACATCGGCTTGAGGTACGGCGGCGGGGACGGCCCAGCCTCCTGTACGTTGCACGAGCTTGGCGAAGAGGATGTCGCCGAAGGAGGGTGGGAAGGCGGTGAGGAGGTTCGCTGCTACTTGTGCGAGAGGGATCGCGGCGCGAGGTTCGGCTACTGCTTCGGTTTCAGCTTGTAGGATCAGGCTCTTGGCTACCGAGTTGAGGGTGATAAGAAGAATGGGCTCCGGTAGCGTAGGTTGTGTGACGGCCTGTAGGATGAGTTGCGACTATAAGAAACTGGTCAGTATGGTGTCCAATCAAAGTCGCGAGCTGAGAGCACGTACAACTTGATTGATACTCGCAGCGTCGTTCGTGAGTTGTCCGACGCGCCGCGTAATATCCCGCCTCTTCTCGTTCCACAGCTTCTTGCTCTCCTTCGTGCTCTTAACCATCTTGATCGGACCAGCCTTGAGCTCCTTCAACGCTTTCCTCGCTTCCGTCCAATCCTGCCCCGGCGTCGTCATCCCTAGCTGCTTCCTCTCTTGCTCGCCCTTCAACTTTTCCTCGGCGGCAGCTTGCTCCGCCAACTCTTCTTGCCTCCTCTTGTCCTCTTCGGCCTTCTCCTTCGCTTTGGCGGCCTCCTCCTCTTTCCGTTTCCTCTCCTCTTCGGCCTTCCGCTTCTCTTCAGCAGCTTTCTTTGCCTCTTGCGCCTTCCTCTCCTCTTCCTCATTCGCCTTCCGCACACGGTCAGCCTCAGCTTGCGCTGCCCGAATCTTCTCTTCCTCCGCACGAATGACCGCATCGACTCGCGCTTTCCGTGCGGCGTCCGCTTCGGCCCATCTACGTTGTTCATCGGTTGGTTGTGTGCTCAGACGACGCAGCTGTGCCGCGACAGCATCAAGTTCGGCGGCAAGTGCGGCCGCTTGTCGTTGCGAGATAGTATTGCGCGCTGATTCTCGAGCAGCTTCTGCGCGAGCACGAGAAGCTTCCTGTTCTCGCCGCGCTGTGTGCTGAAGGATAAAAAGGGTTAATCAGTACAGGTACAAACCGTAAAGATAAGGCATTGAGACGTACATAGGCATCCTTCCTAGCTTGCCTTTCCCACTCCTCGTACGGATCCTTGTGTTGCGCACGTAGTCTTATAGCGGCTACTGTCTCCTCTATCTGGGCGCGTTCGGCTGGTGTTAAGTCTTCCCGTCGTGAGAGACTCCTAAAACCCAAACGCATGAGTTCAGCATTTGGTGCGGCGTATGGCGGTAGCGTGAGAAGGAGAGCGTCTGGAGATGAACTTACGCGTCAAGTACATCAGCATACTCTTCTTTGAGAGCACCACGGGTTTCTGACGAAGAGGAGGCATCGGAGGCGTCGTCGTCGGATGGTGAGCTCTCAGACTCTGATGAAGAGGAGTATAGTCCATAGGTCGAACTGCGTCGTGGACCTGGGGTACGCCGTGGTCTGGTCGTCATAGACTGTGTGAGTAGCAGCGATGTGATGGGATGGTGGGGGCTCGAACACATACCGTCTGACAGGTGATGGGGATGTTGAACGCGTCAAGCCGAAACGCATTGTGGTTGAGGCTCTTTGTTTCGGGAGTGTAGGCAGCACCAGGCGAGTTTTCTCCCAGGTAGTTTCGGGTATGATAGTATTCGTGTTGTACGTTCTGGATAAGGAAGATAGCCGTGTAACAGTATGGTGGTGGTTGGAAACCAAGGAGATGCGCGACTCGAACGCGAATACGGTGCCGCGGCGCCAGGACCGTGTGGCGCACGTGTGCGGAACTCGGACCGAAGATCCCTACAACGCGCGGTGGGCGTTTGTCCCGGACCGCCATCTTTGTCTATGTACCCCACAAAGCAACAATCAGCGCACACCGTGCTCGCACTCTTGTTATTCAGATACTGGTGTGCTAGTTGAACTGGTCTTCCCTTCATACAAGGCGTGATTCACTCTCCGGTCTTCCACGACGACTGTACCTGGATCGTTTGCGACTCCGAGTCGCTTGCCAAGTGTCCTGACCCATCGCCAGTACTCTCTCCCCCATTCAGCTTCTTCCCTTTTACATACCTGAAAGGACTTGTCAGGTGCATGTTCTATTCCAGGGGCTCTTGACGATACCCACCACTCGCCTTCGCTGTCCCCAACACCCGACTTGCCACACTCTTCTGAGGTTGTCTGAATCTTGGTGCCCCCAGTTGACTCTCGCCCTCCTGCTGGCATATGCGTGGGAGTAGGAACTATCGTATCATCATAGATGCTAGCATGCGGATCTTTGTCAGCACAGTTTTCCTCCTCGAGGTACAACGTCGACATACCCCATCTCCAGGTCGGCCAGTGACCGTTCCGCAAATCGGATGGCTGGTGGCGCGGCGTTCGAAATATCAGCGCCCGTCCTTCTACTCCATAAGAGTGCTCTCCAGATAGGAAGGGTAATTGCTGAATAGGATGCACGTGCCTCCGTCGTTAGGCCAAATAGGCCAAAAATGGCGAACGCGAGAATGGGAGAAGTCCAGTAGCTGAAGTACGCATGCGCGATATTGAAAGGTCCTGCTTCTGATTTCCAATATGCATAAGACCAGCTCACTGGTTCCCAGTTGTTGTGCACGGTAGCCCAGCCAGTATAGAGTGGATAATTGTTGTAGGCGGAATTCCTGACCCCCGCTATCACTCCTAACACGATAGTCACGACGCCGAAGGGCAATGTGAGTATCACGTCTAGGCTTGCGAGGGCCAGGATTCTCACATAGCTGGTGCGGTCTGTCGAGACATTGGTATGCACAAATTGGCTGATATCCCTTCTGTGCAGGTAAAACGTTCTCAAAACCTGCGCTAATACCACATCAGTTCTGGCCTTTAGTATCCGTGATAATGAGAATCAGGAAACTTACGATAATACATGATGACCGAGAACAAGGGCGGGATGATGGTCCAAGACTCCACGCTCAAGTAGTAGGGTACTGTTCCCGATATAGCTTGTGTACAGCCAAATCCTTCCTGTATCGCAAATCGGGATCCTTGGAAAACATAGTCTTTTCCAAATCACCTTCTTCAGCCAACTCCGATCAGCAAGGAGCGCATTATGGTGAACTCACAAACAGGACCGGCGAGGAGCGCGGGAAAAAGCAAACCCAGAGTCCAATCCACCATCAGGTTCCAACGTTCCTGATACCATAGTCAAACCGGCAGGCCTTTGATGACATAGGTATACCTGATACTCTACCGTGGTGGTTCCAAGCAAGGCGTCCGGTAGAAGGCTCGTTATTAGATAGAGACGGCGCATAATGATAAATGTCGACATTGGCTTCACGATGTGGATGAATGCTCCCAAGTGCGACACTTTCTCCCTACGATTAGTTTCCCATATGATCAATACGGTAGACCCAGGGCACTTACCGATATCGCAGTATACGAATAATTTGATTGTTGCGTTATCAGACCATATGATGGTGTCGATGGCCCCGGCTACATTCTCGAGGAAAAGCCAAAAACATAGGAAGGCAACACCTCGATTCCAGCTCTGACGGACGAAGCTGGTAATAAGTACGGCGAGCACACCCATTGATGCCAGAATGCAGGCCAAGGGGTAGAGAGGGTATGTAGGGTCGACGGCACCCAGCATGGTGAGAGCTAGTTATCGCCTTTCACTTAGCCTACAGCGCGTAGCTTTTATCCGTGTTATGCCGTCGGAGCGCTGGCAATCCTCGCGATACCAGAGCAAAGATGCCGACTGGGTGAAACGGTCAGATCACGGATTAGGAGAGATGGCCGGAAAGTAGCCCCCTTTGTGCACCCGGTGTAGAGAGATCATATCTGCGCGCCTTGGTGACTTTCATCCGCTGGAAACTCCCACCTGCGAGTAGGCATACTTGCACCCGAGTCGCGAGGCACCTGCGCATACCCCATGATGTTGGATATCACAAGGTCCGAATAGCAAGAGGTAGGATACGACGCGGTGAGTCGAAGTGTGAGCACGGTAATGGTGCGGACCGTTCTAACATTGATCGGCGGGAAAGCGTGATGGGCACGGCAATACAGGCATCACGCCTCAGAAACACGATTTAACCACAATTAAGTCTTGTATAGCAATATACGTACCCCGATCTCGCGCCGGCAGTGAGCAAAGCGTAGTCTTCCCGTTGACCCGTCGTCGCTCCCCACTTTCTGGCACTCTGGGCGGAAACGTGCAGAAGGAAGTACCGATCTATGAGCTCGCTGCACGTATTCTTCGCTTAAGCAGTCTCATTCTGACAGGTATGGGCACAGTTTGTTTCGTGTTAAAGAGCTAGTTTATGCTGAGGTCGTGATGGTAGGGGATCAAGGAGAGGCGCGAACGCACGGCGGACAGCCGGGTGCCGAGCGGATCAAGCACGTGTGAGTTCGGTCCGATGACTGATCTGAGTCTGGCAACGCTTGTACCACACCAAGGTGTCTTCACACATATTTACATCAGAGGAATCGACATTCAAGTTTACAAGGTCTCGAGGTATTGTGAACTTGACACAAACTCTAGCCATAACTCGACGGAACATGCTTTTCTATCGAGCGAGGCCGTCATTTCCCGTTCCATTAGCTTTGCTTTGTCTACGGTCCTAAGGATCAATGACGTGAGCCTACTCTTGAAGACTGAACGTATACACATACCTCGTCGGTCGGGATTCGCCGGAACTCGCTTGACTTTTCCGCGTCGAGGTCAGAGCGCGTAATCGCACTCTCTTCTTCATGCTCTTTGACTGGGTCCACGATGTATGGATCGCTCGGAAGTGAACTATATGCTTTGTCTGAAACCAAACGTAGTGAAGAAAGGGGAACCGGACTTACCCTGGTTCCACATCGTCGGACACTCCTTGCGGGCCAGTACCGAACTCCATTGTACCCAAGGTTGAATGTGCATTCTGCACTCGGGCTGGCTTCCAGCCTACCATACTACCCACAACCAAAAGCAAGTGTCGATATGACGTGCGAGCCTCTGACGTCAAGCCAAAGAAGGCGAAGATGAAGAATGAAAGGACAGGCGATGTCCAGATGGTGAAGTAACTGGCAGCCATAGTCGATGCCCCAAATGACTTCAGCTGAGCATACGAGACACTACTTGGTGTCCAATCCTCGTGAAGTACAGACCAACCCGGATAGAACGGGAAGGAACCGTCCTGTACCCGCGCCGAAGTCAATTTGAGAACAAGGCTCACGAGGCCGAAAGGGAGAGTGAGTAGAATATCGAGG
The DNA here is from genome assembly GCA_900536885.1 of Peniophora sp. CBMAI 1063. NCBI lineage: Eukaryota > Fungi > Basidiomycota > Agaricomycetes > Russulales > Peniophoraceae > Peniophora > Peniophora sp. CBMAI 1063. The sequence goes on along the minus strand of UWZB01000257.1, from coordinate 68,257 downwards.
CTTGCGATGCTGAGGAGCCGGAAGTAGTTCGTGCGCGAGACTGAAGTGTTGCTGCGCAGGAAGCGGTTGACGTCTCGGCGTCGAAGGTAGAATATCCGCGCCACTCTCGCTAAGAAGAAAAGCTGTGTCAGGGAAGCACATTTTCTTCGCTCAGGGATGGGACACGCACGATAGTAGATAGTAAGTGACAGCAGGGCCGGAAGGAAGTTGAAAGACTGGATCACGATGATATAGAAGATAGAGCTATCTGTCGCGTTAGTACACCCAAATCCCTCTGCGACTTGGAAACGGGCGCTCTGGTTAACGTAGTCTGAGTTGAGGGAAAGCGGATCGATCAGTGCCCGCGCATCATTGTGGCGATGCTGGACGATCACTTACAGATGGGACCAGCTACGAGAAGAGGTATGAGGAGACCCAACGTCCACTCGATGGCCATGTCCCGGTATCTCTGCATTTATGAGCTTGTAAAGCAAGAGAGAAGACATGAATGTTCAGACCGAAGCATTACTAGGAAGCTCCACGGACTGGAGGCTAGCGATCAAGTACAGACGGCGCGATATAAGGAGTGTCGCCATAGGCTTGACAGCATATGTCATCATCTGTACGCGAGATACTGTGATTCGGAAGGTCAGCTCTGGCTCGGGACTTTACATGCGTCTGTGCGTCACATACCTATATCGCAGTACGCATAGAGCCTGACGTCCCCATTATCAGACCAAACGATGGTGTTTGACACCGTCCACCAAGGACTCGATGAAGAGCCAGAAGCATAAGAAGATGACGCCCAGATTCCATTTCTGTCGAATGAAGCTGGTCAGTAGCACAGCGAGCAACATCGCCGCCGACAGAAGCTTGGCTATCGGGAGAAGGGGGTACGTGGGGTCGACAGCGCCCATGGTTGGCCAAGTGTTAAGGGCCCAATGCCACCGTCAGACTTCACCCTTATGTACGTGGTATCGGCCTATCACAGGCAGGGTCACAACGCCCTGTCGAGTGAGAGTAGTTTGACCACTGTATGGGGATTCACCTTCGCGCTCACCAGTCAAAGATCGCTGTACAAATGGAAGGTGTAGTAGTTCGATAGGACCTCCATCACGAAGAGATGCTCGCAGGACGAGCAATGCGAAGAGTGACTAGCGGAGTTACTTGACTGCTTCTTCGGACCCGTAGATCCGCGCGGTGGGAGGTGACCCGCGCGCATGATAGCGGGAGAAGTCTTTGGCTGTGCAGGAAGGGAGATGCGAGCAATTAACAGCATCCTATTCCTTTCTAAGCCATAGCAGCGATTCAGCAAATCTTCGACGTGTCGATATACATGTCGGACTCACTGAAGCGCAGGTTGCAGTCAGAATACGGAGAGACATGCAAATTGTTGCACAGCTGAAGAACACGTCACAATAAGCGCGCATATGTGGGGATGCACGCGCTCGAGTCTGCATGTAAGGAAGCGGAACGGTGTTGATGTTCGCACGGGAGAATCGCTTGGCGAATGCTGCTCGAAGGGAGTAAGAGATGAGGGCTGTTCACGGAACGCGTCCACGATGGGATTGCAGCGCCTGCAGCAGTGGTCAGCGGACGAGGAACGCCCGCCTGGCATCTTCGGCATTGCATACTGACACCGCAAAACCATATTCACTCAAGCTCTGCCGCATACAATGAAGTCCGAGACAGTGTCCTTGTTTGACCCGCAATCAACTAGCACTAAGCATACATCCAAACCCACGAACGCGTCCATCCGAGTCTCGTTTAGATGTAGAACCACAGAATACGGCGAGTGCGACGTGCGCTCGATGTCTGGGCCAGAGCCCCGACGGCCGCGGTGGGTTGGCTCGTGGGCGTGTCCGTTACGACGCGCACAACAGTCGAGAACCCGCTCGTCGCGGCGGCACCCGCAGCGGCAGCTACGGGGGCAGCAGTCGTAACGGGGATAGCAGTGAGTGCGGGCTCGCTAGCGGTCGATGCCACGGCCGTTTCGGTAGCGAGAGTGCTGGACACGGCGTCGGAGGCGACTGGGGTGGCCGACGCGCTCGAGACGGCCTCAGTGGTCGCGGTCGCGACTGCCGTCTCGACTGAGGTGCTGGCATCGGCCGACGAGGAGGCGGCGACAGCAGTGGTAGCAGCAGCTGCCGAAGTGCTTGCTGCATTCGTGGCAGTTGCAGCAGCAGAGCTGATTGCGGATGTCGCGGCGGTGGCAGCGGCAGACGTAGAGTTGGAGGATGATTGCATGGCAACGTCGACACCTATCACTTGATATTAGCTTGTATTTCGCATGGCGTGTAGATATGCGTACAGTAGTAGTAGTTCTGGCTGAAGTCCGGGGTAGCCCAGAAGAGTTGCACAACGCAGTCGCCAGCCGTCTGGCACTTGTCGCCGACGACATCAGCGGTGGGTAGGGTGAACTGCGTCTTAGCCTCTGCGTCGTGAGTGCGGTTAGTGAACGCATTAGAACATGGATGGCGGGAGCGAACACGTACGGTCAGCCGGTGTCTTGCCTGAAGTAGGGCAGAAGTCGTCGAATGTCTTCAGGAAAGAGCCGATAACCTCGCCCGAGCCGCCGACGGTCGTGTCAATGAGTGAGACGTTGGCGGGTCCACCATGCGGGATAGTACAGTCAACTTCCATGGTCATAGAGTCGCCCGGGGAAACCTTCTGAACGTTCGCCGTGGGCTGATCTTCAAAGAGCTGTGAAGATAGGTCAGCTCACTTCGCGCAAGGAAGGACGAGGGGGGTCCGCATACCATGCCACGGCAAAGTGTAAGCTCGCATCCTGCGGTCACAGGCTCCTGCTCCTCGATGTGACCTGTCTCATCGCCCTTGACCGAGTTGAATGATGCCTGGCCACACTTGTCGAGGAATGCGTTGCCGGGTTGACGGATCGGTGGGCTGGTGATCGCGGCATGACCGAACGCTGTGGGGAGGAGGGAAAGGCCAAGGGCCAGGAAAGCCGTCGATGCGTGCATTGTGATTGGTTGAAGAGAGCAGAAGAGAGTCGTGGAGAACAAGCAGGAAGATCGATGGCAAGGTGTGGGCAAGTGAAGCAGTCGCAGACGGCAGATACGAAAGGTCTGCAGGAGCCGGTCCTGGAACGAAAGTGCGGGTGCAAAGAAAGGGAAGGTGAAGAGAACGGATAGTCGAGAAACGCAGACAAAGACAGACAAGGTCGACGAAGGAGCCAACCAGCACGACGCTGCTCGCCTCCTGGGGTCATGCTGCGCCGGAGATTACCTCGTATCAGTAAGTCGTGAGTCGCGACGGAGACGTTGAGATGATGGACGGTGGTTGATTCGGCGTCGTTTCCCAGCAACCGTCGCCGCCAAGACCTCAAGGCCTGGCAAAAATGTCTCTGGTGTTCGATATTTTCAACCTCTTGTGCCCACCCCACGTTGAACATTGTTCGCATATTTAGCATAAGCATATTGGGTCGCACTGGACGAGGAGAGTAACGGGCAAGGATCGCGAAGGATTCGAGGGACCTGGGTCGTTCATATGATTTTCATTGTCCAATCGGAGGGCGACGGCGCTCACGGACCGCCGCACGGCGATTGCCCTTATCAATGCCGGTGGCTCTAGACCACACCTTTGCCTTGCCTTGCCTTTTGCAGTGACCTCGTCCATCGAGTTGGCGTCCAACACGGCCAGATACTCTGTAGCTGATACCGTCGACGTGTCCTGGGCTTTTGAATTCACCGTATTCTTGCGTATTCGTTGATGATGCAGCCTCCTGAGGTGCTCGATGAGAATGGACACCGGCTTTATCGTTCTAGCTACAGGCCGGGAGACACTTTGGTCGCCCCGCCGTACGAGCTACACGAGGACAGCCCCGGCTTATACAGCCTTCATGACCCGAACCTGAACTTCAGAGTCGACAAGAACGTGATCACTATCCTCACGAGTAATGCAAGTCCCGGAAACAAGTTACCTTCGCCTCGCTCATCGAAGATTGGGCACATGCATCGCCGTCACTCACGAGTAGTGCCATTCCCAGAAGGCGATGAGTCACGGTCAAACTGGCTAGGGGTACTGGGGCAGCTCATCGCGGCAGTCATGTTTGGGAAGACGAAGAGCAGCGGTGCGCCATACGATGCCCGGTCTTGTCTGGCATCTTGACATCGTTGTATTAGGGCTTGCGGTACCATTTGAGCTCTCGGACTTCCCGAAACATATGAAGTTTTATCTTCTCGAGAAGACCCAGACCGATCTGCCTCGCCAGCGGCGAGTAAGTGTCTATCTTCGGGGTGAGTGCCAGTCTTTCCATAAGCCGGCCGTACTCAAAGTATTTTCTCAAGAGAGCCGAGGGACGACTTTCGAATCACCTTTCGAGTTTGCCCGCCACGCCATGTGGCTTATGGATGGCAAACCCGAGAGGGACGGGTTGCATGCTTGCCTTTGTGCATACTGTGATCGCCAAGTCATACCCGGAAAGGCATATATGCGAATAGCACCGCAGTCGCCGATTTCCCGCGATCTGCACTTACTCGCTGAGTGGCCCCTGCCGAGGTACTTGCAGAAGGGATGGTAAACTTAGGTATCGAGGAGGGTGTGTTATCATCATTTCACTCGATCTCGTTGTAATGACGCGCTCATATCGATCACAAGGTCCTGCCAAGTACCTCTGTAGTTCATGGTGCTCAACATAGGTGGGTACGGGGTTATCGTGAAAGCAATGTGTTGCGTTCTCTGCCTCGCATTTTTCGGAGTTCCATAATGTGCCACGATATTTGTATTTTCCTTCTCCTCTAGCTGGTCAAATATGTATATCTATCCTCTACATCCTATCGTGTATACCAAAGTCGTGCCTACTATCCAACCCAGGGACCCGATTCACTGTCCGTATGATACACGTTCTATGAGCAACCCAGCGCAGCCCCTCCTTCTCTTCGGCCAAATGTACAGCCTAACGGCGATACCACCTTCATAGTGGCCGTCCGCATCGTATCATCTTATACCGTCAAAGCCGACCAAAGCGGCTTGCATATCTCCTTCTACGAAGGAAGAGCAAGGTAGCAGCGGTCCAGGATTGGCAGTACGAGATGGTCGACACGGAGGGTCGCGGACCATCCGCCCGTATAGACTATCGAACACTACAAGCGATGAGTTAGAATCGGCCGAGCATTACTCGGGGTACAGAGAACGCACCTAGTGGGTTCTTGGCCCATGCCCCGGCGAAGCAAAGGATCGTCCAACTGCGCCGCATTCGTGTTGTAGGCCCAGTGGCGCCCGAGTCGACAGCCGACATACTCAGAGTAGAGTCAGAGTCGACGAGAGGTATGGAGTGGCATAGCTATATCAAACGTAAATTGGGGCGTATAAGGATGCTTCCCATCGGAGTGTCCAGGAGATGAAGGTCAAAAGCAAGGCGTCGACGCGGCGACGCAGGCAATCCTTCCTCCCTGCCACCATCATCCTACCATCTCTTTACCTTCAGTGCCTGTTCGGTGGCTGTATGATGACCGTGCTACTGTCAGATATACGTTCTCGACGCGAGACGCTGCCCAAGTCCCGTCGCGACCGCTGCTCTTCGCTCCTGAGGGGGTCGATGCCGTTGTCAACCTGTTTAGTCACTCCTCGGCGCGCACAACGTCTGGTATCAGAACTCTGCAAGAAGTGCTTATCAGGGAATTTGGCACGTCGGTAGTCACAGCATGCGTTTGCTTTTTACCGTCCGCTCTTCTTTTACTCGCATCATCCCTCAGATATATCTTATCCTTCGCATGAACGCTGTCCTATGCGTCACATGTGAGTCCCGTCTCCAACTTGTCCCACTCTCAAGGCATCGTGAGAGCCGTGTATCTTACTATTTAGCTGCCCTGCGACCGGGTGGGCGTTCCAAGCATCCTATTGTGCACCGCTTACGTCGAGCTCAGCTGAACTGGCGTCTCGTACAGAGTTCTCCGGTCCGGTATAAGTAAGCGATCCGTGGGCATTCCCCACGTACTGCGACCGAACAGTGACTTCACTTCACGAGCCGCATCGACACTCTCCCTCTACCCTGATCTTCTTAACCCCTGTCAAATCCAAGTGCGACTCTTCATCCATCTCAGCTCAAGCCTCAGTCGCAGACAATGTCGACCTCGCGCCTGCACCACGAAAGCGGCCGCCTACCGCGCTGCACTCATCGGCTCCAACATACCAGCGCCGACACCGCGCCACCGTACGAGCTCTCGAAAGATCGCTCTGGCAACTACACTCTCAAATGCCCTGCGTTTCACGTCGACGGCAATGTCATCACCATCCTCGAAACCGACGCGGACCCAGACAACTGCATCCCCGACGGCAATATCCTCCCTCAGGGCGACGACATCGTCACATCGCAGATGATCCCGTTCGCGGCCCGCGATATGACGCGCGAAGACTGGTTGGAGCAGGTCGGGATGCTCATAGCGGCTGTGATGTTTGGGATAAGGAAGGACGGTGCGTGGCCACGTACATGTGGGTTACTCGGAGTGGCGCTGAGCCGAACCTGCTTGCTTTTCAGAGGGTGGGAAGGACTTTACGCTCGCCAACTTTCCGGACAGATACGTGTTCTACCTGTGGGAGAAGACATGGGACTCGGGGTCAAAACGCCCGCGGACGGACGTCTATCTGCGGGGTGCGTTGTGTACTCGAGCTCGTCCTTGACCCATCTGTGCTCACAAAGAACTACCCGCCCCGTTAGCCTCGGAAGAGCTCAGATTCGCCAGCCCGCTTGAGTTCGCTCGACATGCTATGTGGTTGATGGACGGGATGCCTGTGAGGAGGGGACGGCCCGTGTGCATATGCAAATACTGCGCACCCAGATCCTCGCAGGAGGTAATCTCTGCTGAGCTGCGCGTCATCGGGGGTATGCGTCGGAAGAGAGATCTGGAACTGATACGCAAGCGGTGAGGCTCGCGAAGAATTGTATATTCTTATCCTGGCATTGATGGGCTCAGTGGCAGGGCGTCTCGAAGGAGCACATGATTATCTTGTACATGTATTTAATCTCTGATTTGTCTTTCAATGTGTGCAAACGCCCATCTCTGTGCTCTGGCGCAAGCGCCTTTCTTCAAGCCACCAAAGCCTGAGATGCTCGCATGTACGATGCAGTTCCTAATGAATCTCGAAAGGGTACGACTATGAACCACTTCTTCTGATACATGTCCCTGCGCTATATGCATTGCCAGGGGTTCAACTGCCGCGTTCCCCAATGCGAATGCAACTTGCAACAACGAATGTCGCGACGTAGTACCCCGCGCTCGCCACAACGTCCTGTGTGTTGCAACAGCCCGAGTTCGCGACGCGCAAGAGAAAATACTGTTCGTTCCCACCTGAACGTCCTACTGCATACTTTCTCTCTCTTATCGGCCATCAAACGTGATGAACTCTGCTCCTGCTCGTCTATGATTGCCGCCGGCGCACGACTGGACCACACACAGATCGTCATTCCTAGTTCCAAACCGCGTCGAGCGCCGAGATCGTCAGTCCATTTCGTGTTCGTGATGAACATGGAGAGGGACGAGATAGAGAAGACTCAGATTTGTTTCAGGATCCGCGGTGTGAATGGTCTGTAGAGAAGCACGTCCACCGCCGTACAAAGCTTGATAAGAGAATGACGACTCGAGGCAACAACGCGTCGCGACGAGCGCCAAACACTTCGCCGACCCATCCGGCCTCGGAGCGCCCTGTACGTCCCAATCGAGCACCTTCAGTACCTCCAACGTCTAATCGGATCCTCTTCTGCGTGCTAAAGAGCGCGCATGACCAGCGGCGAAGTTGTAGGCACTAGGCACAGCGCAGATGACCCGCGGATCGAGTATAGGCGCAGTTGGCTTCTGAAGGCTTCGGGTGAGCGTGGGCGTCGGGGCGAGGAAGGTTTGTTGTTCGACCGTTTAGGTTCGTTGATCTTGATGGGCGTTCTGGTATGAAGGAACGCGAAGCGTGCTGAGCGTTGATGATGTGGTATGAACGGGAGAGATGATGATGCGTGCCCATGATGCCACAGTTCCCGCGCATGATGAACTCGTATTGTCGGTCCAGGGACCGCAAGAGCCTGCACCGACACCCGATGTTGTGCTCCGGCGTTGTGTGTACAGCGGATGGTCCAGGCTAGAACGAGGCGAGCGGAGAGGTCCTTATCGTACACGATGCAACAGCGGAGAAGTCAGCAGAAGTCGCTATCGCACACGAGCCGCACACGCGTGGACCACGAGCTGCACGCGAAGACAACGAGGACGAGATCGTCCCTGTCCGCGTCTGGTAGGATGGATTCAGCAGCTTGACTGGCGCGTATATCGGAGAGCCAACTCAGATTCGTGTGCGCTGACTTGGCGGGAGATGGAGGTGTGAAGAGCGGGAAGAGAGGATGGATGAACGTGGCGAACAATGCGACGAGGACGAGATGACGCGTGTGCCCGACGCCGCCGGAAAAGAGCGGTTGTACTCTGTGAGAGAAATAGCGGGTAGAGACGAGCGCTGTGAGCGTCCGTATCTTCTTCGGTTGTTTGAGGCAGCATTCGCATCGTATGACAGCATAGAGACAAGACGACATTGGGCTGTGGTCGCACGCTCGCCCGACACGCCGTGCTGGACATTCCGAAAATCTTCGCTCGCTCGAGCTTCTCATTGCATTGAACTTTCGTGGTCCGCGAGGTTGAGCTCTAGATTGACCCAGGGGTGTTGGATTGGTCCTGGAAGATCTTTGGCATGCAGCGTACGCGCGGCGTCGCAGATGTTTCAGCAAAGCAATCTTCCGCATATCGTGTCGCAAGAAGACGCGCGAATGAGCTCGGACATCGAAAGTTTTGATATTGCTGAGCAGCGTAGTCTGCAAACGTTCGTAGGCAGGAGGGCGTGGTGCATAGCTCGACATACAGTGTCGGAGTAATGAAGCACGCCATGGGCTTTGGGCTACTCGGCAAGACCGATTCATACATTCTGGGGCCCGGGAAACCTGACTCTATAGGCCACGTCAGGCAATCGGGTATCCCGGTGAGCGGTGGGTACAGAGGACAACGTCTTGAGACAGAAGTGACGGAATGAGTCGAAGCATAGGGAAGGGAATCAAAGCTTGCTGAGCATGGATGAAGTCAGGCTGATGTGCGGCGGCGCGCTTCGCGTCGAGCTCGCTGACGGATCCCAGAGAGACCAAGCCGGGCCCAGACCCCAGAAGCGCAGAGAAACTGAGTACTCAAGAAGTCAAGAAGCCTCCAGTAAGTGGTAGAGGGTACTGTAGAGGCCATATGAGCGTCAGCACTCAGGTAAGCACTGCGGTGACAAAGCCTGTGGCGCGCCTCGGCCACGGCTCGGTGTCGCGCGCAAGCATTCACAGTTGGGCTCCGGCCTGCCACGCGAGTTGCGCGCACCGAAAGATCGACATACGGCACCGGAGTGGCACCGGGCTCGGTGAAGGGGAGAGGGAGAGCGGGCTCCGCGACGATGGCGTCGGAGAAGGCGCGTGCGCTCGACGTGGCCCTCGCGCGAGATTCAGCGTTCATCTCCGAGCGGAATAGATCTGTTGGCAGCCAGCCACCCAAGACTGCGCGCACTGTAGATTGAGCTGGCAGTGCGGTACCGAGTGCATCACTTAGATAAGCGAAAGGTATATTGGCGGGTGGCGACGCCTCTTTCGTGTGTTTTTGATCGGGACGGTGCATTGTCAACGCTGTACTACTGGTCGCAGCCCAGCGACTTTGAAGGCATATCTCACAGATAGTGCAAATTTCCACAGGTGTATGGCATAGATACGAGTGTGCAGAGAAACGAGAGAAGCGGGGTAGACTGTGGCACGCCGGCCTACATGCCGCACTCGCGAGCGTCCTAAGTCGCACGTTCCATCTCGCGTTGAAGAGCATGTATCAATTGAACCTGGCGGAGATGTATCTTCCCACAGAATAGAAGGGGGTGGTGCGCGACGGTGCGCTCGGCAGGGAGAGAAGGCATTGACTTGTGCAGGCGACCTGTGTTCGGATGGAGGCCAAGAGCGCAGACTAGACATATACGGCGGACGGACCGCGTATACAGCGCGCCGGAACGACGCTCGAGATAACACGCGTCCACGGGTGTAGCGAAGGTGGTCACCTGCTACAGGGAAGCAACAGGGGCAGGACATCGGACGGGGAAGTTGGCAGCATGTGAGCTGTGGCGTGGTCTTCGCGCGGGCGCCTCCCCCGTCCCCTCCATCCCCTCCATCTTCTTTCATCTCCGGCCCTAGGACTTAGGAGGTATATGTGCCATTCGATCTCATGGTGATCAAGATCCATCGAGGGTGGCGTAGAAGGCGAAGTCGAAGCACGACTCGATCGTGAGCAACCGCCAAGGGAGGAGGTGAGAGAAGGGGGTGCGATCTTGAGATTGGCCTAGCGCGCGTTTGGACGGGCTGTAGCAAGAAGTTGTAGGCTCGCAGCTTTCGCGGAGGATAGCCGATAGGGGATCCCAGCACGATTGATGATCGAAGACGTCTATAGGAGGAGTACGCATGGACCTATACGTCCTCCCTCCAGCAGCTGTGGCGCACGTATCCGTCAAGAATCAGCTGCTTTGCGGGTACGTATCAGCGTCCTCGCTTCATAGATCGAGCTGCGCAGCTTCATATACGGTCCTTCCGTCTTTCGTTCGTTCATTGATGCATGATGGCTGTAAGAAACTCGTTACGTCGGGCGGAACGAGGATGCGGGGACGGATTCGAGTTGACGAACGTGCCAGTCTGAGTGGGGCGCCACAACGCGTATGGGTCGGGAAGGGTGTTCAACTGTTGGTTCGTGCAATTGCGGGTAGAGATGATCGGTACAGAAGTGTGAGGTGTTCCCCGTAGAGTAATGATCCAGCACCCAAAAGATCAAAGCAGTACGGCGCAATCTCAATCTCAATCGCGGGTCGGCCTCCATCGCGATTCGCAGCCTCATGTACGCGGGTTTCATCGCCAGATCCCGTCACACCTCAGCTCGTCTCAACCCAGCAAGGGAGTCATACGAAGGTGCTTGAAGGTCCGCGAACGAACTGACACTGACCAGAAGACGTAGTCATAGTCACTGCACAGGTCTCAATACGAATGCGAGTGGGGTCGTGGGTCGCGTATCGTAAGCAGCCCGGTGACAAAGCCGGGCGACACGGTGGGCGTCTGGTGCCGCATACGGATAACAGCACGTTACGCGTCCTCGCTGCGGCGCAGGATTACGCGTTCGTCGTTCAGTGTTCGGCTTGGAAAGGATCGGCGCGTACGGCAGCTAGGATAGCGGCATGCATGGGCGCAGGCCGGGGTAGCAGCTGCTCGCTCTCCGGTCACTCTGGTCACTTGCGCGAGAAGGCAGGACGGCGAGGTGGACAGGGTTTGCGACGATCATCCATAGATCAAGAGGAGGAGCAGTAACCGAGCGCGCTTGGATGGAGAGGTAAGCAAGCCGCCCGAATGAGGAGAGGCAGTAGACGCGCGGACCCGTCATTGCTGTATTCGTACGTCCTAATAACGAGACGTTCTTCACATGATAGCCTTCCCGCCGCGCTGACGCAACGTCTATATACGCCCTCCTCATACGTTCAACTGCCTTCATGACCTCAAGTGATTGGAGAGCGGGAACGAGAGCATGGAGACGCGTCGCGAGAGCATGGAGACCGCATCTCATGAATAGATGGACGGATCTCGGGAGTCGGGCATAACGCGCTTATTGAGGGCGTAAATTAGGGAAGTGGAAGAGCATCCGTCACCCGTTGGGAAAGAAGAGAAGGGCGAGGCGCTCAGGGCACAGGGTCGGGCGTAACACGAGGCTCGCAGCAGTGTGGAAATGCCGAGGATGGAAAGTGTGCTGCGCCGCGCGGGCGGGCTCAGAGCGCGCGTAAGAGGACAGCGGTCGAACCGCAGGAGGCGTCGAATGTTTGAGAAGACATGTCCGTATGCGGGTGGAGAAGGCTAAGCGTGATGCGGGAGATCTTTCTGAGGGTTTGAAACGGCGTAGAGCATGAGGACGCGGTTTGAGGCGTTGTTCGGATGATGCTCAATCGCAATCGTCGCGTTGGGGCAGGGCAGCGCCGGGCTTGGGTGGATGGGACCAGACGCGTCGGCGGACGGGAAACGTGTTGCGGTGGCGATGAACGCCTGGCCAGGCACGGAGCGCTCGGGGCTTCTCAATGGCAGCCAACAAACCGAAAAAATTTGCTCCCGCTGTTCGCTCCCAAATCCTCGCTCCATCCCGGTTCGAATTGCATTTCCAGTCTAGCTGGAAGGTATGCGCGTACGCAGGCCCTTGTGGCACGGTGAGCACGAATGACAAAGGGTGAGACGAAAGGACAACAAGCTCAAATGAGTCGTCGTGTGAACCTTAATCTGCCGCGCGGGTATATAAGCCGGAACGCGAATAAAGTCGGCCGACTTTTCTCCCTCCACATTCTCCCTCCGCCGTCTCATGCTACGACACCGGTGACTATCCCCCTCACAAGCCGGAATGTTGACCCTCGACGGCACCCTCTCCCTGTGCGACGTCTGCGCCGAAGACTTCACGCCCCGCAACCTCCCGCACTCCATCCCCTGCGGCCACGTCCTCTGTGCGCCCTGCGCGACGACGATCGTCGAGAAAACAGTAAAGGGCCCGCCGCTCTGCCCCTTCTGCCGCGAGGGCTTCAGCAGGGCGAGCATCCGGAAGATCAGGATCGATTTTCCGAGCGCCGCGTCTGGCTCGGGATACACCACGCCCCGCCGGAGCCCGCGCAGTCCTCGCGCCCCACTCATTGAGGACGACTTTCCGCACGATTTGCTGCTCAAAGCTACTTCTTCGGCCGTGCCCCACCCGTCTTCGACCCAACACCACGCGAACCCGGTGTCCGACGAACTGGCCAAGCGCCTCGAGACGCGCGTTCACAAAGTTGCCACGGTCAAGACGGGCATTGACGAGGTCTCCGCTCTCCAGCGCGAGCTGCAAGACTGGCTCGGCGAGCACGCGCAGGCGTCCGAGTCCAACTCTGGCCTTTTCCTCAGCGCGCTATTGCTCAGGGCGATCATCACCAACCATTTCGCGTTCTCCGAGGCGCACCGGGTGGCCGCGCAGAGGGAGAGCAACTTGAAGGCCCGAGTCGAAGAGCTGGAAGAGCAGAATCGGAGGTTGCAGGCTGAACTTCACTTGTGCGTGCGCTCGACGTTTGCTTCCCATTCTATGACGTCTAATGTGAATATTACGCACAGACACGCCCGCACACAAAAGCCCGGCCCTGCGCACGCGCACACGCCCGGCATATCCACGGCTTCAGCGGCGGCACGCGCATCGCCGCCCGCCTCTCCACCTTCCACGCGCGCATCGAGCCCCACGCACGGGCTCAGCCACCAGCCACACAGTCTGCACCAGGCCGTCGCGCACGCCCTGCACCATCACTCTTCGCCCGCCTCGTCTTCCGCGTCGCAGCACACGGCCGTATCGAGCCTCCAACACCAAGCGCTCGGTCACTTCCGCTCTCAGTCGGCCGCACCGGGATCGACGAGGGTCGGGCCGGCGCCAGCTATGGTCGGCAGCAGGAGCATGACGCCCGCGCCCATCCACGCGCCGTCGGGCGGGAGCTCGAGGGGGAGCGGACCGACGAGCCCGCTGAGGCCGCAGCCTGTTCGTGGCTCCGCGAGCATGAGCAGCGGGCCGATCACGCGTGGGAGCACGCCCGCGCCGATCCAGCGTGGGACGACGCCTGCGCCGGGTATCCAGCGCGGTACAACGCCTGCGCCGGGACACTCGCTCGTGCGCGGTACGACGCCCGCGCCCTTACAGCGCGGCACGACGCCCGGCCCGCACCGCGGCGCGACGTCTACGCCTGGGCCCAGCCCGGCGAGGAGGACCGGGCGGACGATGAGTATTTCGGGCGGATCGATCACCAGTTCGGGCGGTGGGACGATCAGCAGGGACGTGGATGGGAACGAGCGGTGGTATCCCAGCCCGGCGTCCGTCGCGAGTGCGCAGGGCGGGCCGGCGGGCGGGCATCAGCTTAGGCCGGCGGGCCCGCGGATCAGTGCCGGCGGCAGGGCGTAATGGATGCATCGAGAATTGGAGAGTCGGACAGGTTGGGAGCGAAGGAGGGCGGTGAAGTGAGGCGCGCGTCTATGTTCGGAGATCGCCGCGATCGCACCTATCTCGTTCATATGCGCCAGCGGCACGGCGCGCGTATGCTCGCGATGGAGGACAAAGCATTGCGCGGGCGGCTGATGGATCGATCCCAGTCCACATCCGCACCGCACGCGCATCTTGGATCTCCGACTACACCTACCACTACGCCCTCTCGTTCGCCCCGATCTCATTCGTCCGTCCCGACTCATCCGGCATCCGCACTTCCGACTACACACCCTTTCCCTCTTCAGGCCGGTCCATCCGGGATCCGTCTTCGCCCCTTCGCCTGCACCCTACCGCGTTTCCCCGTCGCGCGATCTCGATCTCTCCGATACCCCTCGCTCGCATCCAGTCTTCCACCCTGATCCTTAATCAGGACCCGGCGCGTCTTCTGCCAATCCCTTCGTCTTCTTCGCCACCTACATTCGCCCGCGTGTTCGCTCCACCGTCCACGCACCTTGGCTTCGACGCCACACACCCGAGCTCGAGCACGTTCGTCTTTGCAACTGGACGACGCACGCTCGCGCAGCCTGACCGCGCCTCATACACCCGGCGCCATTGACTCGCGCATCGATCCCCGCGAGAGTCATCCACACACCCACCCCTTCGACCTGTGCATTGTGCCAGGGTCGAACCGAAATGTGCCATAACGCGCACCGCGACACCTTTTCATCGCCCTGCCTCGTCCTTCCGTGACCCGTCTCTCTTCCCACCGCCTCATCCATCCCATCTGCCTCGTTTCATCTTACCGCGTTGTTTTCGCCTCGGATCGATGCCTCGTGGGCCGGACCCTGTCTCCCCTCGCCTCGCTGCTGGCTCACTTACGCCTCGCTCATGCTTGGTGCTTGCCTTGACTCGCAAGGGCTCGCCTATGCTCGCCCTGCCCTCTACCCTACCCATATGTGTATAGTCCCTGTTTATTCCTTCTTCGTCCTTCCCAGTTCCGCGCTCTTCGTTTTCTGTACATGCTTTACGCTTCACGCTTCTTTTGCCCCTGCCTCGTCCCCCTCCATCCCACATCCGTCCCGAACAGACTCGACTCGGTCTCCCGCCCATCAATCCCATCTGACCCTGACTCGACTCGCCCGTGTCCTTATCCCGCCTAATATCACCCCCGTCTACCTATCTACGTACCCCCAGTTACTCTCTCGGTTCTGGTCCGCCGTACAAGCTATCAGCTATCGTCGCTGTGCTCGCATCTACCCTCTGTCGCCTACGCGGCAGCCCCCCAAAAACGCTTTACCGCTACCCTGCCCTCACCCCATCCCACATCACCCTCACCCCACAACACACCATACGACGCCTCTGAAAGATCCCTCGTGCCCAATGCTTTTCCAGCTGCCTGCTTGCTCGCTAGCTCTTATGACACCATACCCATACCCCTTCTCGACGCTGTTATCGTCTCACTTTCTTCCCGCCACTCTCACCCTTACCACCATCTCCCAACCCCTTCTACTTCCCTCTACCCTTTCAACACCCCACGCTTGCTTTATGACTTGCTCACGATTCTTCACGACCCGCGGATTCATTTATTACTTTCTTTTGCCTACGTATCCCCCTCCCCCTCCCGTTTTCCTACCTACGTGCTGTTCGATGTTTGGGCTGCTGAACTTTTCCCGGGGCTTTGTAGTCTCGCTAGGAGACGCGTTACATTACCATAGTCTAATGTTAGGCCCGCCGGTGGATCGTTTTTTGATTTAATGGTTCAGTTATAAGTAGACGTTGATTGGTTTTGAGTGAACGCGTGACGATACGATGAGAAATAACACTGAGGGGAAGTGGGAGGAGCGCGGGGATTGCCGGTTGCTTCATGTATGCCACTACCAGTGCATCGACGCGTCCTTGTCTCCCACCTTGGTCACCGCGCGCTGTCGCTGATATACTTGCCGATCACTACACTACGCGATGCAGCATGCTACTCCAAATGTCCCCTGTCCCGAGGTCTTGCTGCGATTTTCATCACACACTCACGTCCCGAGATACGAACTGTGCAAAACCGTCGCACGAGGGCGTTCTGTACCGGTCAGGATACCCTTGGAGCGAGAATGCATCATCAACCGGATCGAGAACAGTGCATGAAGGTTGTATACAGTGATCAGGGCGAACTATGTACTCAATCTTGCAAACTCCTGTACCAAGAGCGAGCTCTTCGTTCATCACACGTTACCTGCAGCCCAAGCCTTGAGAGTCGAGATAGGCGGAACGAAGAAGTATTCGCCTCCGCGCGACGTGACGAAGAATTGTTGCGGCACGCCTGGGGGATCGGCGGCACCGGCCTTCTGAACCCGAGCAGAGCCCGAGACCGAGATCTTGTCCTCGTTCCACTTGACAACGAGGTTTATCTCGTCGCCCGGTTGGGGCTCTGCCCCGGGTGGCTCGACGAAGGCTACTTCCCTTGGGTCGGGAACAGAACCCTTCGGAGGATTGCTACCTATGATAGGATCGGTACCTGCGGCACACCGTAAGCTTGGAGACACGAGCACAGTGGCAGTGGAGCTCTTACCGTGATACTCAGGGATCAGCGATGTGGTCGGAAAGTAGAGGTTACCCGCGTACTCGACTGATTGACGGACAAAACCGTCGTCCAAGCTGGACTGGTAGCACACGAAGAGCAAACCGCGCTTGTGTGCGCGGTCAGACACCCCCGATTGAGCTTCTTCATCTGTGACCTATAGTCTATGAGCAACTTTCCAATGATATCGCTGTCATGTATGGGCCTCACCTCGTCGCCGTAAGGCAGACCCGCGCGGACAATCATGCCCGCTTCAAGATAGCGACGCTGGATATATGGGTCGAGATTGCGAGGGACGGTCTTGCGAGTATGCGCTGTGTAAGGACAGTAGTAATCGCTCAACTTCTTCGGCGACACTACAGAGACGTCTTTGACGTGGTAGTCGAAGTCATTGTTCCTCTGATCGTCACCAGCAAGCTTTGGGTCATCCATGTATGGGCATAACGCGAGCGGCGCGCCCTGTGTGCGCACATCGTCAGAGCGCGTTCTAAGTCAATGAAGACTGTTCAATCACCGATTGCCACCGTCCAATCATTCTCGCGCCCCACAAGTCCGCGCCTTGGTCGTCAGTCAAGGTTGGGCATTTGGGCGGGGCGAACTCGCGCCAGCGAACACCGACTTGCTTCTTCCATGTGTGGAACTCCGGTACGTCTTGCTCGAGCTTACGGAACACCATCATGGTCCCGCCCTTCGCCCAGGGTGGCCGCGAGGCAGCGGTGTTTGGGTCGTCGACGACCGGGTCGCCTTTGTAGCCCATGACGATGACGCCTGGGTTGACTTGAATTTGACCGGGCTTCGGGATCGTGAGATGTCTGAAGAAGCCATGAGCGACAGGGCCAAGATAGGACATGCGAATCTAGGCGTGACCTAAGGGCAGGTTGCGAGATGCCATCTTTGTACCCGAAGTGTTCGTGGCCGTTATTCTCACGAGGGCGGGCCCTGCCTCGAACGACACCGCCGTCGCCGATCTCGATAGAAGAGCCGAATCGCCTTTTCACTGCATCGGTAGCCTCAGTACAGGTGAGGTCGTCTAGGTATAGTCGTCAGCTTAATGTCGTGCAGAGAGATGGGAACTTTGAGGTGCATACCACTTGCAGCGACGGTAATGACGCCATGAAGCGCCCCTTCATCGTCGTTCACAGAGCCATTGACAGGATCAGGGTGACATTTGTCGAAAATCTCGTCCCAGTCACTCTGATCATCCAAGAAGATCTTGTTGTCGCGCATGGCGTATGTGTCAAAGCGCGTGTCACCGATGTCGCCCTTGACACCAAGCCTGTACAAGCCCATACGAGAGAAAGCGATCTGATAATCGTATTTCGTGATGAAAGGAATGTTACGAAACGGCCCAGCTTTCCCCTTCTTCTTGGCCAATTTCATCACAAACTGAGCCACGTCCAACGAACTTGAAGGTTGGAAGCGACCGAGGGCATCCTTGAACGCTGTGACGTTGGCGATGCGAAAGAAAACGAAGTCCTCAGCTTTCTACAATGAAATGGGGGTCAATGGAGTATGAGGAGCCTCAACGATATGGCATGTACCTTCGGAAACAAGTAAATGACATCGCCTTGTACGTCTTCGAGATCTGGAAGCTCCACATCTTCGTCGGGCTTGCTGAGTTGGAAGCCCTCTTTGGGGTCCTCGGTCTCGAACAGATATCCGCCGCGGTTGACCAAGCGGTTAGGGAGGTGTGCGGTGTTTGTGACATCCTCTGATAGCTGAGGGAGTAGCGGTATGATCGCGCGACGCAAGTGCACGCGGGGATCGGATCCAATGGCGCTCATGATGGAAGGGCGAGCAGGTAAGAGGAAGAGTGCAACGAGTTGCAAGACTATACATGCAGGCGGGCCTTATATATGCGTTGAAGGATGCGAGTAGGCCCATAGACGGCTTACAGGACGCCGCCACCGCACTCCAAGCATTGTAGGATATGACAGCAGGATTCGCAAGCTCCGGAGTCTAATGAGCGCCTTCATCTGAAAGTAGTATCTCCGTAAGGTCCAGATGTAGCGTAGGTACAAATGTGGCGAAAGTGTAACTACCGCGGATGATACTCTCGCGCATGGGTAGATGATATCGGTTCCCTCCATGCTCAGAACGATATTCCGGTGATAAATATACGCAGGAATGTAGGAGTGCCTCCCGTATTCCTTGTGCGATGCGGCTAGCGTATAATCGCAGACTGTCAACGCCCTAGCGCCGTCGACCGTTCTCTAGCCATGAGACTTCGGTTAGCACTGACGCGAGCGGCGTCAGTCTGCCAGCCTCGCCGATCATTTATCGTTGCCGTATATCAAGCAGCATATTCCAATAGAATCTGTAAGTCAATGAGTCAGGCAGTATTGCACTCCAGACGCAATATCGATCGCACCTTTCGGGGATGACTGGATGACTTGGGATCCGGGGTCCATTCTTGTAAGCATGTTGGCCTGCCGAGCAGACTACGAGCGACGTGGAAGTGGGAGTGCAATCATACGAGCCTACAGTTCAGTACTGTTGCCCGACAGGAATCGCCGTAGTCGTGGTGAACACGAGGTATTATGTCGCGACTTCGGCCCCTAGTGCAAGTCGCGTCGTTCAAGTTGCAAGAGGGGAACGTGGTAGTGATTCGCAAGGCATTGCATATACACCGCAAGACGGCCGTCCACCGAACATAGTTCATGGTTGAAGCCTATCAGGATGACATGGCTCGCACCATACGTGCGAGCATGTTTGACATGATGGTCCATGGTGGCTTGAAGAAAGGCGCTTGAGCGTGAGCCGGCCTGACGCGCCTCGTGGGCCCCGATCAATGCGCGAAGGGTTAGGGTTAAGCGCCGGCCGGGTGCGTTAACCTTTCTTTCATGACGAAGCGGAGTAGACGCTTCGCTAGAGGTACTCAGACCGCTAGCGCTTATGTCACCGACCTAGGGACTAGTTGAAGTTCCCCCTCCGCCGTAAATGGACCCTCACCCAAAGGGCAAGCCCTGAGTGCATCTTTGACGAC
The DNA here is from genome assembly GCA_900536885.1 of Peniophora sp. CBMAI 1063. Classification (NCBI taxonomy): domain Eukaryota; kingdom Fungi; phylum Basidiomycota; class Agaricomycetes; order Russulales; family Peniophoraceae; genus Peniophora; species Peniophora sp. CBMAI 1063. Next base: position 48,729 of record UWZB01000257.1, on the reverse strand, counting down.
TCGGAGGACCTTGCCCAAGAACATATTTTACAGTAACTTGACAGCCGTGGCTTTGTACAGTTCAATTCAGACGCTATCTTACACTCCGGTAGTACGTCGAAAGCGAGTGTCCGTAAGCAGGGCGCTCATCCGGAATCCGTTGATTCCCGTTCGAGGTCCGTAGATGATCCGCTCCTAGCCTTCGAGAGTCCCTTGTTCTTGATATGCAGGTACAGAAGCGTGTAAACTAGTTTCACTTCGTCAGCATGACCTCGGGATAACATGTAAACCAGCCGCGTACCATCGCTGAACCGTAAGAACGAGGGTAAGGCTATGTTCTCCGGATACAGTCCAAGGATCATGTCACCGGCCTTGCACAAGCTTGTACCACGCGCATAAGTCAACGAGAGTGATAGCCAAGCAGAAAACTTACAAGTAGAGGAGGAGAAGGTTCACGGCGCACGTTGCTACAGCCACAAAGTACTTCCGGCTGGGTGAGGCGTGGGGTGAGGGCGCAAACTTGGATAGACTTGAGAGCAGCCGGAGGCGAGGGCATTCCGACGAAGACTCGTTTTGGGGCTAAGCCCTACCGTCAGCCTTATGGCTCAATGTCCTGGTTGATAGCGAGCCACACCTGTATGAGAGCACGAGCCGTACCCTCGATACCAATCTGTGTAACGACCAGGATGTGGGTGAGCAGGCTGCTGGTGGCCAAGCCAGGCACACGAAGGAAAACGGCTTGGACCCATACTGCCAAGATCTGTCGGTTCTGTAAGCAAGGCATCGCGCAGACAGAGTCATGTCACTTACCACGAAGAATGTGTACAGCCTCCTTCCTGTCACTGGAAAGTTGAGGGCGATTAGATCCAGAGCCCAAAACATCAAGCAAGACATGGCAGGACAAACGTGTAGTTAACTGCCTTGATAAGATCACGGATATACACAAGTAGACGATGGCCTACTCCATTCTCAGTTCACGCAGCAGTTCTACGCAGCGCAGTTAGACGAACCGCAACTATCTCCTGCGATAGGATGGCCCCAATAGCGGTCGATGGTTTCTGCCCCGGTTCCAGTGGTTGCGCCGTCGAGAATTCGCGCAACGCGTAGAGGATCGCGAAGTCACAGAACCAGCGCATGGCGCTCAGCAACCTATACCGGAGTCAGATCCATCAGACTCGTACATATGAGAAACAGATGGCCAACATACCACAGAGAGAATGCATTCTGAAATGCCGGTCCTTTGCCGCCGCTGGAAAGGCAAGCGTACATCTGCCTGCTGATCAACGCGAAAGTGATCGTCCTGATCAGCACGGCGACGACAGTTTCCCCAGAGGATGGCGGGATTAGGGACCCTCCGTCATCCATGTTGAGTTCGTCTCCAGAGATGCTGGCATTGAACGTTGCATTCGGGAGTAGAGTCGCGTGAGGTGCTAGTGCATTCGTCGACATGATGGGCAGAGGACCTGGGGCTTGTAGTCAGGCGACAAGAGCGCTTTTATACATGCAACGGCCTAATGACCCCGCGAGGGCCATAGCACCTCGGCAGAGATCACAGTACTCAATGGCCCGATACACACGTAGATGGATAGATCTCGATGCCTGTCATCGCTGCAGAGCCTCGGAGGTGCGGACTGATGGAAGGACCCTTGGACGGACTCAATGAGGGCGATACGCGATAGAACCGCTGTATTAGGATTGCATTAAGGATGCATCCAGTCATCCACGAGATTATCGCGATGACGGGACAGCGATACACGCTGTATACGGCGCACAGGCATCGTGACGTGTTCGTGGTGAGAGAAAGGAAGAGGATCAACGGGCTTTGCTCGCCGCGTACTCTCCCACGCGATCAAGCTAGGGTTAAGGTTGTCTTGTCATTTCTGGAAGACGACATAGTCTGATATAGACGTAGAAGATGGGACTAGATGGTCCGTATAGCACACAAGAGTTCGAAATATCGTAGCTTTGCAGCTGGCCTTATGACATGTCATCACACGCATCATCTGTGGCTACCGATCGAGCAGGCGCCCGGCTCCTCGCCGCCCCTCCCGCTGATGAGCTTGGACGTAGCATCTCGAGCTCTTCCGGAGCCCTATTAGCCAACTCTGAGCCACCACTGCTGCCTATAGCCGCGTGTTTGATCTTGATGTTTAGGTAAAGTAGGCTGTACACTTTGGACACGATAAGTGTAAGAACACGTGCAGAGCGAACAAGCTGATTGAGGGCTCACCATCGCTCAAGCCAATGAAAGGCCCTCCTGGGATGAATCCCCAAGCAAAGTAGTAGATTCGAACAATGCTATATCGACACGATTTGCTCAGCTGTTCGAAGAAGTATGAGACTAGTGGACATACAGGTGGATGATCAGGAAGTTTGCCGCGCACATAATGACGGCGACAAGGGACCGACGAACTCGCGAAGGCTGTTGTGCGTGGGTAAAGGAATGCAGCCGTGAAGGCATCCGCAAGCGAAGACAATGTGTTGAAAATTTATCCCTGGGCTAGTCCTGGAAGTTATTCCTGACGTCGACATCGGCAGAGCGCGGGGGTACCAACCGATATGACAGCGTGAGTGGTGCCGTGGACTCCCATCTGCGTGACGGCTAAGATATGGGTTAAGGCAAAGTCCGTTTCAAGTTCGTCAACGAAGATGGGCGGAATCCACAGAAGCAGAATCTATCATATAAACATGAGAGGACTGACGGATACAATTGAAGAAGCGAAACAAACCGAGAGAGATGTTGTAAGCTTGCTTTTCCCCACTGCTAGGGAAGAGTGAGCTGCCAAGTGTCAATATTACTTTGACGGCACCCACCGGAAGATATTTCCTTCCATACGACAATGGTTATGCAGGCGTAAATACATAGCTACACTGATGTCAGTCAGAGAATCCCGCTGTATATACCCGAGTGTCACGTACCGTGGCGATGAAGAAGGCAACGCCTGCGACGACGATCTTCAGAAATGAGCGCTGTGTGTAAGAACGAACTTGTGGTTCGGATTGCTGTGAGTATGCGAGGTACACAGCCGACAGGCCCCATATAAGACGTGTGGCACTGAGTAGCCTTCATACGTCGAGGCAGAACAATCAATAGTGGTATTGAGCTCGAGAGGGGGAGGGCTCACCAAAGACAGAGTACGGTACGAAAGGTAGATCCTTTCCCGCCTCTTACAATGTATGCGTATGCACGCTGGCTGATCAACACGAAGGCGGCCGTATCGGCAAAGCATGCAGTGATCATTTGTCCCGACGACACTTTGGAGAGATCCATCGTGACAGCTACGTCTGAGCTGTTGGTAAGGGAAACAATGGGTATCGTTTCATTCGACATAGCGGGGTGGAGAAGGAGACAAACTGGCAAACGGCCGCGGGACTTATCTTTATACAGGTGCATCCACATGCAGCGGTGCACAGCTTGACGAATCGCCAGCGCTCTTGCCGTCGAGGCTATGCAAGGTGCTGTCTCTTCAGACTCGTTATCCCTGGTCCGATAGCCGACACGGCGAGCAAGTTGCGCAGCGCAACGGCGTACATAATATCAAACGTGGTGGTCAAGAAGAAGCGCCATTTCGGCGAACGCTTGCGGCGAACTTAGGCGAAGTGAAACTGGCGTTGGGTTAGGGTTGGCTTCCATCCTCGACACCGTGTCACCGTCGTTGACGCTCTCCAGCTCTCGCCCATCACCACCGCCCGTCAAGACATCGACATGGTGGGTTCTTGATGTTATGCTGCGCTACTTCCCGCCAATTGGTGGCGAATGGTGCGACGCTTAGAGGCTGGATTGCATCGCTGACGCTCGGATGTACCTCTAGCCGCCCAAGAAAGCCCGCGTCCAGCAGGAGCAGACCGTCCAGCTCGGCCCCCAGCTTGCTGAGGGCGAGCGCAACTTCGGTGTCGCGCACATTTTCGCGTCTTTCAACGACACGTTCGTGCATGTCACCGATCTGTCCGGCAAGGAGACGATCTCCCGCATCACCGGCGGCATGAAGGTCAAGGCCGACCGTGACGAGTCTTCGCCTTACGCCGCCATGTTGGCTGCCCAGGACGTCGCTGCTCGTTGCCGCGAGGTCGGCATCACCGCTCTTCATATCAAGCTTCGCGCTACCGGCGGTACTGGTACTAAGACCCCTGGCCCGGGTGCACAGAGCGCCCTCCGCGCTCTCGCGCGTGCTGGCATGTCCATCGGTCGCATCGAGGACGTGACACCCGTCCCGACTGACTCTACTCGCCGCAAGGTACCTCAATTAATCAAACTATATTTTACAGTCACTGATCACACTTTCTCTAGGGTGGTCGCCGTGGTCGCCGTCTGTGATCGCACCTTGCGATCTGCCGCTCAAAATTTGCCGGGTGTGCGCGTATATGTATCTTGTACTTGTCCACAATCAATTGTCGCCCGCTCGACACGCAGCAGGCCCTCGCGCCTGTCCCGTGGTCTTGAGCTTTCCCGAATACACCTGTATTGCGATCCCGGCATCTGGAATGTGTGTGAACTGGCGTGATGGTCTCAGTCCAAGCCCATATCCCTGTTTCGAATATCGCGACGACGGACTTCTTGTGACCATCTGCTTCCGGTGGCGGAGGCATGCGCCAAACTCTTGCACCGATCTCGATTATATATCCCGGTCTGTTGGTCACCATCAATCAGTGGATGCAGTCATACCTGCTCTATCGACCCCCGGTCGCGCTCTGGCGTGTTCATCCACACAAGACTTGGCGTAGCTCACCCATTCACCATTCACGGCTTTGAAGAGTGGGGGGAAGAGATCGGATACTGCCGCCGCGTATCTCGTGGTACCCCATCAAGACCTTTTTCTGCCCCCGACGATAGTTCGCGATTCTCAGACATGGGAAGTACGCGTGCGCACAAGCAGTGAACACAGGGGAAGAGCCGGCCTCTACAAGTATGCGACGGGTCGAGTTCGTGCGTGAAGGTAGTGGTTCTCAAGATGCTCCTTTGCGCCCCTGCTGTATTCATCTTGAGCCTTGCGCTCCAGGGTCACGGAAAACCACTCAGTCCTCCCCCTAGGATCATATTCGCACGATCGGTCACGACTGCTACGTCGTTATTAGAGTCTCCCTCTATCTCAGGGGACATATTTGCTCTTCATGGTCACAACCTCATCGCCAATCACCTCGATGAGCAAGGCATGCCTCCAGGCGACCTTCCAGCTGCTCAAAGCCTGGTTTTAGACGCGTTTGCCTCTAACACATCAGCCGCAAACCTGACGGACCCAGTGGGTATCCTTGGAGCTGGTGCGTTGCTTGAACAACGTTCACGAACGCTTTTGCTCATGCGCTGGCTGCAATCACAGGTGCGAGCGGTTTATATACTGCCCTCATCCTCCTCGACCTCGGCATTCCCTTTAAGATCATCGAAGCTCGCGAGCGCGTCGGCGGCCGTCTCTTCACCTACACCTTCCCGAATTCAACAGGCGCCCCATACAACTACTTCGACGTCGGCGCCATGCGATTCCCCAATACTTCTTCCATGACGCGCGCGTTCCAGCTCTTCGATTACGCTCCGCTCAACGAGAATGGGCTGAACCTATCAAGCAAGCTCCGGCCATACATCTTCAAGAGCGAGCACTCGCTACTGAGCTACAACGATGTGACGGTCGCTCAGGACGACGTACAAGCACTGGCACAGGACCCGTTCCACACGAACGCCGTCATACGGGACAAGAACTCCTCCGCGTACCTTTCCGTCGGAGCTGACACCATCGTGAACGACGTGCTCAAGCCCTTCGCCATCGGCCTCCTGTCCGACGCTCAAAACCATACTACGACGGGATGGGACCACATGAAGAAGTACGACAAGTACTCTGCGCGGTCGTACATGGCCACCGAGTACCGACCCAGCAAGAGCCTCGGTTTGCCGGACAAGCCTTTGCCGCTTGATGTGATTGCGTGGTGCGAGACGTTCGAGGACTCGAGTGGGGCGTATGACAGGGCGTTGAGCGAGATCGTGCTCGATAGCATTGATTTCGGGTGGTCGGAGAACCCCAGGAAGAGCGCGAAGTGGTACCTCATCGAGTGCGTTGATCTTGACCATGTCCCTCCGAGCCATAACTAACGTGCGGCGAACAGCGGTGGCGCGTACGAGATCGCGGATACGATGGCTCAGTACATCAAATCGCAGCAGCCCGATGCCTTCTCACTCAATACCTTTGTCACGGCTGTCTCCTCCGACAAGAATGGGACCAAGGCCATCGGCGTCAACGTCACGACGGATTACAACTCTACCCAGCGTTTCTCGCACGTAGTCTCGACTATCCCCCTTCCCGTCATGCGCACGCTCGACCTCACCGATGCCGGCTTATCACCAATCCAACTCAACGCGCTCCGGGAGCTCGAGTACGGACCTGCCGTGAAGATTGGCATGCAGTTCGCTAGCGCGTGGTGGACGAATGGTACGACCAACTCTGGACGCAAGCTCGACATTGTCGGAGGACAGACGTATACGGACTCGCTGTTGCGCACGGTCGTGTACCCTTCATATGGCGACCCATACAGTGGCAACACCACCACGCTGATCGCGAGCTACTCGTGGACGGCGGACGCGGATCGACTCGCGTCGCTCGTAGCAGGCGATCAGAGCAGATTGAAAGCTGTTGTTTTGAGAGAGTTGGCGAGGATTCACGACGTAGACGAGGCGTTTCTACGTGAACAGCTCATCGATACATTTGCATGGAGCTGGTCTCTGGACCCCTACACTGGTGGTGCGTGACACTGTAATGCCTTGGGGACCCCTTAGCTGACTCTTGTGTGTGATTGACAGGCGCATTCGCCTTCTTCGGACCTGGCCAGTTCGAGGATCTCTATACCTCACTCACCAAGCCCGCAGCAGGAGGCCATCTTCACTTCGCAGGCGAGGCGCTCAGCACGCGCCACGCATGGATCGAGGGCTCGTTTGATAGCGCGTGGCGCGCTGTCCTCTCGATCCTGGTGCAGCAGAAGGGGCTCAAGCACTTGATCCCGAAGTTCTTCGATAACTGGGGGTCGAACGAGGAGTGGGTAAGGACTGTCAAGAAGGGTGATGGGACGGAGGAAAAGATGGACGTGGAAGCTATGTTGAGGGACAGTCTCTTTGTGAAGCATCTGGTGGCGGTGTAGAAGCCTGACCGGTCTGTCCGAGCCGATCGCGTAGGATACCGCACACATTCCCTTGGGTTTTGTAGTATATGGGTTTGGAGATCAGATTGTATCGTATAGTACCTATAGCATCACATAACGGACTGGCGTACGTCCACGTCGAACGTATAAGCAAGATAGTCGCATACGCGCAGCAAGCCACGTGACCGCGATTCATTAGTTCGGCGTGCGGCCCGTCGATCCGGATGCTGCACACTCAGCGAATTTATTCGGCCATCTCCCGGCGTTTACTTCTAAGCGTACGATTACAGGAGTAGTAAGATCATAGTCTGAGGCTAGGTTGTTCGGGACGATCATATGTTCGTTCATCAGAGTAGGCTGGATTCGTCGACGTTGAGGATGAGTCTGGTGTAGAAACGGATGCCCTCGATGTATCCCTCGGCTTTAATCGCTGCAGGAGAGCTATCAGGACGGATTGTACGCGGAATCGAGTGGCGCTTACCTTCATTTACGGTGTGCATACCATCACGGTCCGTCTTTCCGATGTGACCATAGCGGAAGATGCTGAAACGCGATCATCAATGCCAGCGTTGTAGGTAGCCTGTCTCGTTCCACTTACTTCCTTGTTAAGCGCCTATACCATTTTGTGTCCGAATTGGCAATCATGATACCCGGCGCGACCACGATCTGCTTCCCTGCAAGCTCAGCACGCTCGGAGGTGTCCAATGACGACAGGATAGTGCCGGACAGTACTTCCCACGCCCCACTCCCCTCGGTCGGTGTGACAGGTGCAGGATTGAGTCCACGGCGAATAGTAGAGACGGTGATATGGCCGTCTGCAGGACCTTGAACGCCGTACATCGTGCCGAAGGATTCAAGGGTAAGGTTCATTCTCGTGGCGAACGGTGCCAAGACTTGAGCGTAGCGGGAGGCGGTTTCGGCCACAGAGCTATCCTCGGCGATGCGGTGGTTGATGATCGCATGAGCGCGCTCCGGTAGCGCATTGTACTTCAAACCGCCATGGATTACGTCGACAGCCTGTGTCGTGCCGGCGAATGCGCGGAAGAGGTTCTCATCGAGCTGAAGCAACTTTTTCTGCGCCGCCTTCAATGCAGCGTCATCTGAGATCGCGCGGGCAAGGTAGCCGCGTAGCTCGTCGGAGAAGGAATCGTCATATGCTGCTTCGCACCGTAAAGATCGAAAGTATGTGCTGTCACGCTTCAACATCGCTGGGAACGGGTTGTCCTCAAGTAAGGCAACGATACGAGACAATACTCCGATGCCCTGTAGAAAGACAAGTCATCATCTGACACGAAAACGCGAGCAAAATGCTTACTGTGTGCGCAGGTGGGACGCTAGAATGACCGCCAGGCGTGGCAACCTCGATCTGAACATTCAACGCGCCTTTCTCCGCTACATTGGGGATAGCCATGACAATGTCATCATGTATGAAGTACTGCCCGCCCTCATCAATGAGCATTGCAGCGCCATTCTGACCATAGAGTTCGACGAGATGTTGTCCAATCGTTCGCGCTCCCTGTGCGTTGTAAGGATCAGACCATCGTCGCCCAAGCCCAAAAGATATTGACTGACATTACGCCCGCCGCGTTCCTCATCAAAGCCGTAAGCCAGTATGACAGTGCGTCTGGGCATATAGCCTCTCTGCAGTAGCAGCTCAATTGCCGTTCTGTATGCATGGGATTCAGTGGCCGACACGAAGAGCTGGTGGAGACTTCGTACATCGTGCCGATCAGCATAGCTTTGTCGTCAGCGCTACCGCGGCCCCAGACGTTGTTGCCTGTTTGGGGCATTTAGCCGAGCACGACAGTTCCCATGGAAGATGTTCTCACCATCAAACAGTCCGGAGAAGGGTGGTTGATCCCATTCGCGGCGGGTCTCCGGATTGACTGGGACCACATCTACGCCGAGGACGTTCAGCAACTGCTCAAGATGTTACTCAGAGAATGCTTCACCCATGTGCGCAGTCAAGACGAGAGGCTTGAGAGATTCATCGGACCCTTTCCAAGTATACACGAGGCCGTAGCGATTGATCTTGTGTATATCTAACTTCGCATGCCTAATTGCACATCAGCACCGAACGACTGTGCCGACCAATCACACACGACGGCTTACACCAAAGGGAACCGTCCACGTAGGAAGTCGTGCATATCTAACATAACATCCCAACGAGGGTCCTCGCCCGGTAGCTCAAAGTCGTCGAACAGTTGCGTGCTGTCTCACCATTAGCGAACTCGGGCTCGACTGAGAGAAAGAAAGAATGCTTACGGAGTTCGAACTGCTTGGGAGAGCGAGTCGATTGTCCAATTCTTGCCTTCGCAAGACATGAGATAAGCGTCGATGTCTTGAAACAATGGATCGCCTTTGGTTGGATTCAGCGGCTTGACCTGTGGGCATAGGGAGTGTTTAAAGATCGGGAGGGGTGCTGAAGCGGCGGGTACAGGCACGTGGCCGACCAGGGAATGAAAGCACAGGAGATCCGAGAAGGACCAATACAGGGCAAGTACGACGAGTCCGGCTGCAACGACAAGGACACGGCGCGGCGGGCTGCCAGAGCGCGACTCGGGCAAGCGGCCCATGGTGGTTGAAGATGAAGAGGGCACATTGCTTGCGACGACTGCATGAGAATGCAACCTGCGACGTAACATCCAGACACAATACGTGTTGGAAGCGTAGGAAGCTAAAGCAGGCGCGCGCCAATCTCCGCAGATGCTAGTGGGCCAACAGGTGTCCACAGGCGAGCATGTGATGTTCGCGAACGGGCAATATGCGCCGTTTGGCCTGGTAAAACGGCAGTACTGCTGGCGGGAGATGTAGTAGCGGTGTCTGGCGGGAACCTAGGGTGGTGGCGCCGCTCGCTCTCCGGACCGTGGGCCCTTCGTATAGAGGAGCTCGGGCCGTAGGCGTGCCGAACCGCTCCTCGCGTCGTATTTCTCAGAGGTGTAGCCGCGCTGGTGACAAGGTATATGTTTGTTTTCTACACACGTAGCCTACAACCCGTGAAAGTTGTGTTTAGACTTTTTGCGTGGACAGCAGGATGGCGATGGCGGGGAACATGACGGTCGGAACAGAACAACGATGTAAACTGTGAGCGCGCGCAGGTAATGGCCACGCGTGAGACGCGCATCGGCCGAACGGGACCGATCGCAAGACTGCAGTGCGCGCGGCGTCCATTGCAATGGAAATACATGTTATACTTATTCCCTCTCGTATTCGTCAGCGAACCTCGTATCCGGTATCTATTTCTTACTCCCCCGCCTCCCTAACAATGATCCCGAGCGCCTACTCAACTCGCTTTGTTGCACTCGAACTTTCGTAGACCCCATACGGTCCGCCTTGCACGACTGCTACGTCGTTCTCCGCCGCCAACGTGCGAAGAAGCTCTTCGAGCACGCTAATGTCCTCGCATCTTATCACGTTGTTCTCCTGCAACCTCATTACCGCGGTCTTGAACCAGACCCGACAAGTGAAGACCGTCTCCGTGCTCTGTAGCTCTGGAATGATGTCGTCCATCGGCACAGCCGCTAATAAGTTGCGTGCCTCGTTCATGGCACTGGTATTGCTGGAGTCAAGTTCGCCTGCTCGGAAGTGAGAATGACTTTAATGTGGCAGAGTACGAAGGATGGAGACTCGCCGATTTTGACGGCTACACACAGCGGCTTGATATGCTGTAGCTTTCCGATGTCATGCTCCACGTCCTCGAATTCCCAGCCGGGACCGTTCAGTTGCGTTGCATGGCATTTGCGGAATGTTCGCAGCGAGAATCCTGAGCTGGAAGTGGTCCCGGTGAGCCCAATGGCCCAATGGAAGGTGCCATCGCCTCGCGATGTGAGTATGGCGAGGATGCTGGAGGATGGAAGAGGTGGTCCTAACAAAGAGGAATCTACCATCTTGCGAACGATTGGAACGGTTGGTATCGTAGACGATCCAATCCTGTGATCCGAATGAAGAAAGAAAGGTCAAGCTATGGCCAATTTGTCAGGTGTAGAACCAAACAGTCGGACAGCGCTTTCGGGACTTGGACTGTGGCGAGAGCGCCTAACGAGATGATGGTGGTGCGAAGACTAGTTGAGCACCTTCTATCTTGATCGCCGGCATTCATTCGAGGTCGTGGCGCTTTCATGGTTCGCCGGTCAGATACGTAAACGAGTACTCCTTGTGTGTAGCGTTCCAGCTGACGTCCCCTTTTTGCGAACATCGGAAGTCAACGAATATTGAAGAAGTTCGACCTGGGTTGTGCCACCGTGGAGTTCTATATCAGCGTGTTCATTTAGCTCTCCCGATGAGGGTGGAAATTGCGAAGTGACCGGACAGATGAAAAGGTATCTCATGACGAGTATATCATCCGTATACAACCGTCCTTGGACCCTGGAGATTGCTTCCGAGCGAGCACAGCCACGTCTGACTTCTCCGAGCCACCCGTAGTTCCTTACTGGGTTTGGTCATCATCAAGTCTTGAATGTGCATGAAGTGCGCCAATCACGGGTGGTGTCTGTCCCCAACAAGTCGTCAATGATCGTTCTTCAAGCAGCGCTGGTGCATGCGTACCAAGTTCATGATGACACTCCAGCGCTCGCTCGAGCACCGGATCCACCGCTTGCCACTGCATGTCTTCCATGAAATAGCATGGAAGGTTACTTGCCAGACGAAAACCGCCTCTTGCGCACAAGCATAATCCAGTCCGACGTCTTGTATGGGCTTCCCGGGTATCTGGATACGGGAGAACGGGCCCGACCATTCAGACACTGCTCCGACACTCACGCAACACAGTGAAGCAAGGAGTCGCCGAGAGGCTGCAGATAATGGACCCTACATCCTACAGCATCTGAAGGAAGCGGTCCCTATGGGTAATCGAAGAGAGTAGAGACAGCAGCTCTCCCTCCGACGATGAGAGTCAGCCTGTTATGTGGATCTCGGTGCAATGCCTATGTGCCTCATAGCTCCAGCCATACTGAGAAGGCAGCCTGTAGAGATAAAATCGTCATTGAGACGAGCTCTCTGTGTACTGTCCAGATGGATCATGGATGTACGGAACCAAGCTGCGTCCATAGCCGTCTACGCGACAAGACAGCATCGGTCCGGATCCGGCCCTTGTCCCGAACCACCACTCACCACATGCACGACATGATGTTGAGGTTCGCTACATTCTGCATAGCCTCTGTACGTGACGAGGCATGTAGCCTCAATCACGCATTGGAAAAGCAGTTCCTGCCTCCTCGTTGTGGTTTAGCGTCGAACGCTTAAGTATTCACTCGCGTCGGCTTCACCGGATTCATCATCTGCACCCTTCGCGACACAGTCTATCTCAACATGCCCCTATACATGCACCCGGAATCCTTTTGCGATATCTGCAAGGACTCATTCGAATTGTTCTCCGGGGCCTCATCACCGAAGGCTCCATGTGCCTTATCGTGTGGCCACGTCTTCTGTCGAGGGTGCGTACAGAATCTCATGCTAGCCTCGAGAAACATCCTGACAAAGCCCAACAGTTGCCTGATGCATGTTCAGCCACACTTGAACCGCGGCTATACCACGTCAATACGCGACTGTCCGATGTGTCGGGAACGTTACAGCCGAGACTGTTTGAAGCCCTTGATGGTCTACACGTTACCGTTCACGAACGTCACACCCGGTGGTCACCGAGCTAGAGAAGACGCCAGCCAGCAGGGACAAGCGTCACGCGTCTTCTCTAGCCTCAATGTCGGAGATTGGATGCGCAAAGGAAAGGGTTACGAGTCCAAATAGTGCGTTCACCGTTTCTTCGCGCCTCGCTCCATCAGGTTTACCGTGATATACAGCTCTTGACGCATCTTGTTGTCGTAGCGGATGCGGGAGCTACCTCCATGTGTTTTCCAGCTGCTTCGCTGAGTTGTGTGTGTCGCATGCATCGAGAGTTCATGCGCAGACACATCGCAACATGGCATGCTGGAAACACACGTCGCGGCTGAGCGCTGATGCCCTATTCCTGTTCTTCAAGTTCCACTCCCTGCTTCTCGCGTTCATTGTGTTGCTACCTTCATGATCAACTACCTTATGTCTACTACTATTGTATCATACCACACTTCACTTGTCACCTACGAAGGCCGTTGCCTCAATAGTAATCTGCAGTGTGCCATCAGGCTTGACCTGACCTCGCTCCCCTTGTCTTCAACGCTCGCTACCACTTCAATACCCTGCCTTCAGCAACAACTCCGTTAGCGGCACGCTTGAAACAGGTTACAGTAGCGCAGATGAGACGTGCTGTGAAGACCTGATGCCAAATAACTCCATATCGATCTGTTATCAAAGAACTGGCGGCGATAACCAGATCTCATCTGACCAGCTTCGGTGCGGAAAGGATGTGTCTTCAACGAGGCTTCTCTAGACCATCAAGTATTTGCTCCTATCAGGGCGCGCGCGACCGCAGTGCGCACGCGTCTTGCCGACCACCGTGATCCCACACGGAGAGATCCCATATAAACAACGCGGGTCGCTACCCAATTTCTCCAGGCACTCGCCCCATCTCCTTGACTTCCAGCTCTTGCTTTCCATCTCTCTATACTTGCAATGGCCCCCTCTCCTCAGTGTGCCGCTCTCAACGCTGCATTCCAGCGCAAGGGTATGTCCTTGCGTCTGAGATGCCGTATCATCATCGCTCATGTACCCTACTAGGCATGTCCTACGGCCAGATCGCGTCCCGCCTCGGCACGTCCGAGCAGCACGTTATCGATGGTGCGTTAAGCTTTTGCATATCCATGCCGTACGATGCTCATCGCCCGGCGGCACAGTCTGCACTGGCGCAAAGCAGCCGACCCAGGCGGAGTTCGAGGGTCTCGCGCGTGTTCTCGACATCACCGGCCCAGTACGTGCTGAATCCTTGAATCCTGATTGGATAGCTAACCGGCCTTCTTGATCTCAGGTGCCTCAGAGCCCCGCGCACCAGACCAGGTTCTAATCGCACGCACCACTGCTATTACATCTCGGTCCTGTAACATTACCCGTGCACTTTGTTGTATCAGTGTCTGTCCCAATGTATCCAATATATACCTTCCGATCCTGCGTCACCAAGCCTGCTCGGTACCCCAGACAGTCGCGTACTGTATGTACGCGGTGAGATTTGGACGTGTAAGCACGGGCTAACGGAGTGGCCTTTCCATTGAGATTCATCAGAGGCTAGACTGCCGCTGCCAGTTCTACTCGCGCGGTGCGCGATGGCTTCCTCAGCGCGATGTCTTTGGCGTGTGCGTGGGTAGCGTTTTCTGTCAGCTTTACTGTAAACTTGAGGGAGCCTATCTCAAATCAATGACGATCTACCAAACGTGGAAGCATCTGGCGGGTGCATGACACAGCCTTTACCCAGATGCAGAGGACCCAGCATCCTCACTCCGACTTCGATTCTCATCGCGAAGAGCGAACATGGGGGCATTGAATCCATCGATCATGTAAATGAGAAAGCCTACAGTTGCAGCGCTGTGCGATACTTTCGAATGAGGTACAGTATACATCGACAGTGGCATGTCCATCTCCTACTCTCCTTGGGTCGGGATGACCGCGCAACGGTCGTAGTTGCCGTTCTGGTCCGCACCTGAAAGAAAGTTAGACGCCTCATCGATCCGATAGTGGTGGAAGAAGCGTACCCCACCACTGCGGGAACAGGTGCGATGTACCCGCTGCGCCTTGCACAGCGAAGGATAGGATGAAGACCTGCAATATGGCTCAGAAAACTGCTTGAACTCAGAGAGTGCGTACTGCTCACCATGACCTGGGTTCCTCCGTCGAGAGCGGCACCAAGAATGTAGTTGTACTTCGCGAACCAGCGAGGGTAGCGCGTGCGCAGGTACCACTGCGAGGTCCACGCGATCGCGAAGTACGACAGGATACTAGAGTTGATTCCGACACAGAGCCATCCAATGTAGTAGCAGATGACAGGCGTGTAGAGGTAGTCGGTTCGAAGGCGCGGCCAGAACTTGTAGGCAACCCAAAAAGGAACGGGGACGAACAAGCCTATGACATAGGCCCAAGCGACCCACTGGTACCGTTGTCCGGATGCGAAGAGCTCGTGCGCGAGACCACCCCATGCGATGGCTTGAGAGTTGTACTGCTGAGGCTGTTGGCCGGACCAGATGTTGGTTCCCTCGACGGAAAGCAGGATGTCGCGCTGATTGTCAATGATACTGTTCATGAGAACATAGTTGAGCACAGCGCCGAAGAGCGTTCCGACAATCTGAGCGGTGAAAGCAGCTCGAGGGGGGAGCTTGGTGTCTAAGTGGGTGAAGATGAACGATGAGCATGTGCTTCACAGTCTGAGTATCCATAGACGTACATTGCGCAATCTTGAGGTCTCGGAGCAGCAGCTGCGCCTGGGTGACCGAGTCTGGAGTGCCGTAGTCAGCTTAAAGTCCTGCGCCAGAAACGAGCAGTCGTCACTCACTATACGAGTAGAGCACGAAGAACATGTTCGCGACGGGCTTCCCTGGGTGGAGGAATCCGCCGATCATCTGCACGAACGGCTGGATGATGAAGGACAGGCCCGTAATGGCGTACAGCGCTCCGAAGAAGAGGATGGAGATGAAACCTAGAATGCACGCAATCAGGAAGCCCCACCATGGGAGCGTCGAGTTTGTCTTGTAGATGAGCACCAAGGATATGATGACCGCGATCGTGAACACGACGAGGTACCAAGAGTTCGGGGCGTCTGGGTACTACGAGGAGATTAGCTTGAGGATCGACAACTCGTGACAGTGTGACAGTGCGTACCTTGAGCATCTCGCGGTAGTGAGGGTCCATGTCGGGATCGTCAGGAATCTCGCGCTGGCCATTGTCTTGCCAGAACTTCCACTTGATGTTGCGAACGGACTTCTTGAAGTTGGACGGCTTCGCCCAAGACCATGCGTCCTTGACATCCGCGTAGTTCCAGAGCATGATATGGCTAGATGACCATCAGCTGCTTTCAAAGTGAAGAGTCCTTGTTGACGTACGTAAAAGTAGCAGCCATGCCAAGATTGGTAGACAGCAGTTGCACTACCCAGGTGGCGGCGTAGAAGGGTAGTCCTTGTTCCATTAGCAAGGTCTTGTCGACTTCAAGCTTCTCGTTCAAGATGAGCGTCTGATTGTAGAGCGTTCCATTCTCGTAGAATAGCGTCTGCGAGAGGAAGGGGAAACTTTGCGCCTGCCAGATGTTCTTGTAGTATACCTGGCGATGAATCAGTCTCGAAGGCCTGAGCGCAGGTTGGAGGGCAGATGCTTACAGCGACGAAAACGACCCTGTGCGATACCGATACATGTCAATCATACATCAACTATGGGGGCGAAAAGGGGGTACTTACATGCAGAGAAGGTACCCTAGAAAGTTGGAGAACTGAGCCTTCAACGGGATGACGAAGGGGTTGACACCTCCGGAGATGTATTGCCAGTCAAAGCAGATGCTCAGTAGTCCAAGACCTTCGTTGCCGTTTGAACCGCCAAAGACACGCGTGAAGTCCATAGACGATTGGTTCGCCAAACAGAATACGGAGCTGGATACGGCATCAACATGTCAGCAAGGGTCAACGGTGCATTCCAAGATTGGGGCTTACAAGCCTGTAATCAGCTAAAACTAGTCGTCAGCATTATGTGCGTTTATCGCAACGATTCGAGCTCACGGGGAACATCCACTCTGGCAAGATCTCCCAGAAGAATATACTGCGATTGTGTTGTTAGTTGGGGGACAGCGGCGGTGACGCAAGGACTGACGCAGTGAACGCCCAGTAGAACAAGCGCAACTTCTTCTTGTTGGTCTGACTCGCTTCCTTTGCAAAGAAAGCATCGAGCATAGACGTGAGTGGCAGTATTCCAGGGTACAACATCTTGGACGGATACAAGAGGACATCTATAATCGACTCAGCGGGGATGACACTATTGGCCGAACATGCACTGGAACTTACTGCGCAACAGACCTCCCATCCCGTAGCCAAGCAGCTGGCTGGAGAAGAGAAGGAAGATCGAGGCAGCCGGGTTTGGCGTTGTGTTGTAGTACAGACGTTGCACGGCGAGAACCTCTGTCCCGAGAGCGCTATTCGCGGCGGCCGAGGCCATGATCACGATGAAGGCGTTCTCTTTCTTGTTGAATGGTCCCTGCGTATGACAGTATGAACAGGAACGTCCTTATCTTCTGAAGGTGAGCGGTGCGTACCGGATTTAGGTAGCGGAAGACTCCGCGTGACGGGATCACGAACTCCATGAAAATGCCAACTACAATGCATGATGAGAGCACACTCGTGCAGTGGTGAATCAGCACACGTACGGACGTAAGCAATGATGGCGAGGAACATTGTTGAGACGAGGACTGTCTGCGGTTTAAAGTAGTAGATCTCGGCTGCGTCTCCATCAGCCTTGGGTCTGAGGAAAGATCGGTGATGCTAACCAAGTACACCTCCAAAGGCTGAGAGGCCAATCCCTAAGACGAGGGAGCGGAAAGTCCAAGGGCTCAGAGATGGGTCGTCCTCGATGCTGAT
The DNA here is from genome assembly GCA_900536885.1 of Peniophora sp. CBMAI 1063. NCBI lineage: Eukaryota > Fungi > Basidiomycota > Agaricomycetes > Russulales > Peniophoraceae > Peniophora > Peniophora sp. CBMAI 1063. The sequence continues at coordinate 31,165 of UWZB01000257.1, read as the reverse complement.
GACATGGGTAGCGATGTCGCGCTCGTCTTGGAGGACCGCTGTCGACCCACTGTCAAGAGACTCGGAATCGCGCTCCTTGGTGTAAGGAACATCCTTGACGTCGACGAGGGAGCCGCTCTTCTCATTGCTCGCCTTCTCGTACGGCGCCGACAGCTCAGGTGCTGGGGACTCCATGGTGTCAGTTCAACCAAGTCGTGAGAGCGAAGAAGACAGATGCGCGCAGGGAGCGGAGAACTATATGTACGACATTTCCCTATACTCCCGCGACGAGGAGTACTGTACCTCGTGGTGTACACCGTTATCAGTGGCATCCTGTGCAGCGTGTGCTCATGGGTACGCCAGGTGTGGGTAAGTTATTCTTGCTTCGGGACACGCGGGCTTGATGAATCCCGCCCATACAGCGACACAGGGTCCCTATTGAGGTTCAAGTATTGCCATTAGACCTAGGTTGCGAGCTTCTGAAGCGACGCACTCACGGATCAAGACGGCGTCGAAGTATCTACGATTTCCTTGTCAGTTGGTAGGTAACAAAGAAGCCAGAAGAAGATCATTCACATGGGCAAGGTTTGCATGCGTCGAAGAATGAGCATGCTAATAGCTGTCTATCCAGCGGCTGTTCGCAGAATTTGCTCAAAAGTGCGTACTAGGTCGCACCAACGCAGCTCTTCCCGCAGTCTAGCTGTAAGCGTTATCAGCAACGACTGTGTAGCGCTGAGAATGCAGGCAGTGGCTTACATATGGCCTTGATACAGCGGACTACGCTAGCTGGCCCGCTGAATCTACGGCACCCCGGCGGCAGAGGGCCGTCGAGGGACTCCTCCCGTGTGTATAATTGAATAGGTACCCCGTTCTGCTACCGGCCAATGCCCCGCGCCGCATGACGCATGGTCAGCGCTACGTGCATCCCTGCGATCCTTCGAACTTCCTGTCAAGTCTGGGTTGGCACGTTCCACCCCACCCTGATATTGGGGCATGGAGAAGAATATGCGGGAGCGGTGCTATCAGGAGGTCCCGTTCACACGAGCGTAAGACCGAATATATTCAGGCTGACAGGCAGAGCGCCGAGTGTTTGACGTTCGTAGAAGGTGTTGTCGGAACTACACGTCTTCGTGTCCCGCCGGGTGTGAACGCGCCATGTAAACCCGCGCCCTTCGGGCATATCAGACCTCGAGTTTCAACCTGATTGCGCCTTGTATTGACAGGCGTCTATGCAGACAATGTGGAGATGTGCTGTTGAATTCGGGCATGATGGTGGGAGGCAAAACGGCGTGTATGCAAGCAACGGCCGAGATGCCGGTCCGCGATGCCGGTCCGTGGGCGAGCCGCACTCGCCAGCCGTCGTTCGCTTGAGACCGGCCTCCATCATATCGCATTGTGCATATACTTATACGCAATTGTCTCAGGCGTGCATCGATATGCTGCAACATCTTGACGCATGCTACTCGAAAGGTGACATCTATCCTACTCATACTCGACAATCCCGGAAGTCGCTCTTCCGTATCACCTCGCCAGAGCAACGAGGGAAGATCACCGCCTTCACGACCGCGTGGGACCAAGAACGCGTACTCTATGCTGCTATACTTAAGCTTGATCAAGCCAAGTCCTTTCCAAGTCCTGTTGTAGCGTGATAGAAATATGGAAGATTAGCTCAAAAAAGGGCCGGGCCGCGCTTCACGGTAAGTTGATCGAGTTCATCATCGCGCTCTGCGCCCAAGTTACCCTGACCGATTGTCCTCGAAGGGATGGTGTCACACCGTCATTGTGACCGGAGAGGCTCAAACCCAAGGCTCGACCCTTCAAAAATAGACACAGCTCTAAATGTGGTCACCGTATTGAAAAAGGCGTCGCCTGGGCTTACGGGCCCATCTCCCTCATCTAAGAGCCACCCGTAACAAAACTCGTCCCTGGTGACAATTTCCAACCTCCCAATATCCGTGTCCCTCTTAGCCTCCTCTCAGCCGAGTGCAACCCAGCAAGGTGAAGCTCTCTTAGCGCTGGATGGTTGCACAGTGACATCCGTCGTGCCGGCAGTCGTCATTGAAGGTTCTCTGCTGGGTATGCTCGTGGTGCCCAACGTTATCGTGTCTATGTCTCAGGGTGAGCCGTGAGGAGTACTCCTTGTTTGCACTCCTCTCGGGTCGTGCGCTGGTGCGCCTATCACGTTCATCTGTCCTCGGTGCATAACTGATCAGAGACTGCAGGCTCAGGACATCTCCCGGCATACGTGCACCCTGCGTCTTTTGCTCCCTAATCATTCTCTCCCTAGTCTACACGGCCATATTGAGTTCCAGCGTACTGCTTGCTATTGTGAAATTGGAAGTGCAAATATCTGCAGATTCTGTACTGCGTTATTTAACATCTTCCGAACCATATTAACGGACACCATAGTCTTCCCTCGATACCGGAGGCAGCTACATCACTGTCACCGGCGGCGACCATCTTAATGCCGCCCTGGCTTAGATAACAGTGTGTGCATCTTCATGCTCCTGCCTCTATCTACTCAATGAATCCTGTCTGTAGACCGTATGCCCACTCAAGGTATTCATTCTGCTGGCACTCGGCGAGATCCATCGTGACCGTGCGTCGCAGTTCTCGAGCCAAGATATGCCGCCGCGCCCTCCCTTAGTGCCGGTTATTAGCAGTGAGATCGGGCCGCACAGAACGGCGCAGTACCTAAACTATGAGTCGACCGGTCATCCTCAGCTACAACTACGCCCCTCACGAAGAACATGCTGAAGACGCAACTGGAGACTGTAAACCCGAGGGTGCGCTCATCGTCGGGGAGCGCATGGATGTATGAGCCTCCATCATATATTGAACGATGGATCGCGTCGGTTATAAGGCAGGGAGAGCGAGAGGCAACGCAACAAGAAGTGTAGCTAGCTTTTTGAGGGCCATATTCTGTCGTTCATAATGAGTCATGACCATCGTGCCACAATATGACGGTAGTAGGCAAGGCGCTTGCCAGCAAGAGCGAGACAGTAGACTCGCGGCGCGGCGCAGCGCCATTGCGATCAGGGTTAGGGTTGGCCCACAACGCGCGCGCGGACACGCTCGTCATCGTTGCCGTGTCAGATCTACAGATGAAGGCGCCCGTCCAAGCGCTCGAGCTCTGTTTACTTTGGCCGCCGAACGCCATGATTAAGACTCTGGCTGACAGGGCTACTTCGAGGCTATGATGAACAAGAGAGGAGAGAAAGAGAATCGTCTCGGTCATATCAATCGCGTACAACATCAGACAGGAGGACAAGACAAGCCGAGTCAGGTTCGAGTCCGAAGAGACAAACGAGCAATAAATCTCGTGTCAGGAATTGGGGAGTACGATGGGGGGAGGAAGTAAAGGGGGAGAGCGGGCCCAGTCGGTAAGCCCACGACAGGAAGAAATGGACTACAGTAAAGTATGTAAGCCCCGAGCCATATTGAAATCCAAAACCAGAAGTGAGGACAGGGAAAGGGGGAGGTCATAGGTGCAGTAGCGCAGTATTTGCTCGCTTCGACAATCGACGAGCTGACGTTGGTCCGGATGAGACTTACTCGCGCGTCGCCGTCACGCTCGAGCGTTGCCGTGTCTACACCATCGTGCTTCTACGGCTCAACTCAACTGCTGCGGACGACGACGCGGGGCCGCGCCGGTCGTCTAGTGGCCGGTGCCCTTGACGATGGCGACGACGATGATAATGATGATGACCGCGATGGTCACACCGATGATGATCCTCATCTGTACGTGGGTGTATTAGCACAGAGTTCGGGCAGCGGGAGGCGCAGTGCTGTGCGTTGCGCAGGGAGCGGTGCGTAGCGGAAAGCGGAAGCCGTACCTTCATGTCTTTCCACCTTCGGAGCGCGAGTGATTGTTAGATATACTACTCATTCGGAGTATCAACATTCGAAGACATACCACATGTTCTATGAAGGGTGTCAGCGCAAGCTCTATATCGGGTTCGAACAGGATAAGAGTGGGAAACGCGACCACAGATATAGCCAACACGGGGCAAGCGCCTCCCGAGGGGATCCGCATAATATTCCAGCGACGTCCAACACAGTAGCGATTCCCGTATCCAGACACAGAAACCAACACACCTTCCTAACGCGGTTCGCATTCCTCCTGAAGCCCTGCGCGCTAACGGCCAGATTGTCGGTCTTGTCTTGTAAGCTATCGAGCCGCTCCTGGCGCTCGGTAACTTTGGTGATGTTGTCACGCATGATGTTGACAGTGTCGTCGATCTGGGCTTGGATGTGCGCAGTCTTGCTCGGGCCGCCGCCTTGTGCGGGTCCGGCGCTGCCGGCGCGCGGGACGTAGGGGTCGTAGGGTTCGGACCTGTATTATGCATCCACGTGGTTGGTATTGAGATCATGGATTTCGAGTCGCCATGGTGGTGGAAGGAGTGGTGGGCGGTCGTACGGCGGCGGTCGATGTTGGGCGCGGGGCAGTGGGAGCGGGCGAATACGCGGCAATGACATGAATATTCCGAGAATTTGGGTGACAGAGAGTTCAAGTAGCTGAGTGTCAGTAATATATCCAATACATGTGGGATGGAGAAAGGACTTGCATATTTAGTTGGTTGGTGGAGAGGTGGTCGTTGGATCTCGAGAGGCCGCTGACGACGCTGGGGCCGCGGCGCCGCGTCGGAGTTTGCCGGCAACAAGCACCGCTTCTTGCTCGCGCGTCTTCTCGTACCTTTACCACCATGTCGTCGCGGCTCGCCAGCCCAGATCAGCTCAGGGATATACATGATTGAACTATCAGTGCTCTTTATGTGCTATGATGTCTTTCCCTGTCTTCTCCCATTTGAAAGACGGTGAGATTGAAGTGCAAATATCGGACAGCGAAGGCATACTCCGAGTCGGTGTCGCTAATATGTACCGGCTCGCATCTCCAGACCTACGAAGCGTCCTACGATACACGTCTGATACCGATGGCCAGAACCTACTCGGCTCTGAGGTCCATATCGCTTAGGCGCCGAGAGCGTGCGCTTGCGCTTGTATCACCGCCCGAGCCCCCATCAGTCTAGCGAACAGATGCTCTCTGGTGGAGATCGACAGCCCGACGGACAGCGTTTCGGACATCGGTGCAGCGCGCTCGACATCTCTCACAGCTGGCGCAAGGTCCATCGCCGATTGTTGACGATCCTGGCTCAAGATTCGTGGAGCACGGTTGTTGAGCCTGACCTTACCGAGCGCCACTAGTATGAACACTGCGCCCGCATATATGGTCTTACTCGACATTAGTTCGCGAATCGAATGACAATGGACCTATGCGATACTCGTGGTTGTCTGTGCCATGGCGGCGTCAAGTTGGTCTCCTATCGTCACTTCGTAATACTTACTCCTCCGCAGAGTAGAGTTCGTATACAGATATACTCCGCACGAAGTTTACGCAGTAAAGAATCTGATTGAGAAATTTCAGGTCCTAAGTACGCACATGACGACGTGCAGCGAGTGGACGCTCACCGAAATCGATGTATGGACCAGACCCGATTCTACGGGCAGCGAGACGCGAATGCTCGATATGCATAGGCCCGAATTGGATGGAATGAATGGCTGACGTGCGCACATCCCAGCAGGTTAATATCAGCATGAGGCCATGTCAGACAGATGTTGAACCTCACATTACGAACGTATCGTATGCGGAGGTTCATAGGGAAACCGAACCAGGATGATTGGCGGGTTGCCGGTCAACATCGACCGTGATGCGCATGTCGTCGTGGTGGAAGACAGTACTTGGCGCATGCGATATGTATTCAAGCCTGCGCTGAGTTGCCGCTCCGAGTCTCTATTGCCTCAGGAGAGTATGGTGGGTGTCGCCAAATGGCGGTGCGCCTCCAGGTTATATTATGACTGCACCGTTCGAGTCGCATGGACGTACCGTGGTTGCGATATCGATCCAGCCACCGTATTCGCATCATCGACTTGCTCTCATGAGTCGGAGGCTTGGCAAACACGCACAAGTGCCAGCGGAAGGTGCTATCTATGCTTAACCAAAAGGACATAATACGCAGCCTGGAGTAGACGGCGACGTGGTGAGCGTCTGGGAGAAGTCGCGGGCTCGATAATATGGGGAGGGCGGGACCGGCCCGAAGTCGCCGGGTCAACTTTAGTACTGTCCCCATCGCGTACAGCCTCGAGACAACACCATGAATCTGTACGCGTGAGGGGAATAAGTTAGACTGGCGTATCTCAGGCCGACCGCCTGGATGATGCTCGAACGAGGTACTGGCGAGTGGACGCGTATGGGTGTCAGAGGGTGCACGAATCGGGCCGATGTCCGATACTCGGAAGAACGCGCGTGGTGGCCTGCGCAAGTTGCTTTCTGCCACAATCATCCTTTGCACTTCGTTTACCTCGCGTGGCGTAACACGACAAAAGAACGAGGAACCATTCGCGTACATAGTTTCAACTGGCGTAGTCTGCGCGTAGCGAGGAAACTTGAACACCTGCAGCCTTCTCCCCATTCATTGCTTCCACAACTACTGCGTGCTCACCGGAGTTCGCAAACTCTGTCAAGCTCTACTGATTCACTCACGCTATAAAGATACAGCGTGCTGTTAATGCGATACTCAGCCGTAAAGGCTCAGGTCGGATGCTATTGTAGAGAGAAGCGACATGCTCGCTACACTTCGCACGACTCGGAGCTTCGTCAATGGATTGCCCACGTATACAGTCGCTCTTTGTCCAGTCGCACAACCAAGAAGACAAACATCGCAAAGCTTTCACTCCACCGACTGCTGCGGCTAGCATGCGTCCTGTCCCCGTCGAAGGTTTAGGCCGAGGATTCCATACGTCCTGGCCGTTCTCCCTTGTCATATCGCAGCTTGGCGTGCACGCCATGCAAATCTATCACCAAACTCAAGGACGACGCCGGTACTGCTGGGAATGCTCAAGAGCTTCTCGCCACTGTCCTACGCTAGACGGGTCTATCAGGATCAAGCGTGACTTGCGGCTTACCTTCAGGGCTCACTACTTCTCTTTCGACAAGCCGTAAAGGGACCCCACTCTAACATTCCATGGTACCTACGCCAAGAAGAATTGCGTACCTCACCATCGCTTACTCCCTTTGGTGGATGCCCGGCTGTCTGCGAACGGCACGTCCGCCGAGTTGCGGTTTTCGACCGTCGGATGCGCTTTCAGAGCGCCTTCTAATACGGGTCTCGATCGGAACAACCAGGACGGAGATCAGCTCTTCGTTGACATGCATCAAGATCCAGGTCGTGAGGTGACGGCGCCCTCCTGAGCCCGCCCGTGCGACAGTCAGGTGTCCTTACTAGGGCCAAGCAGATCGGAAGGTTTCGTGTAGTTCGTTGTTACCAACGGGTATGTGCTCAATTGCCACCTCTAAAGTTCGCCTCTTCTCAATACCTTCTCATAGCTCATTCCGCTCGGGCACGAAGATCGGTCAACGGAGCAAAATAAAGCCATCTACGCTTGATCTTCGGCTTGACACACAGACGCCCACACGGCCTTGGTGGCGTGGCATTTCCCTGTATGCAAATACACGCCGAGCTCAGAATCGCGTATCGGCCGCTCCGCGCAACTCACATCGTGTCCTCAAATGTTAAACTTACAAGGCTAAAGCAGGCCCGTAGGTACGACTGGCCGTCGCCTGGCACGTCATGAGGAACACAAGTCTCAAGGATCGTCTTCATCTTCGGTTCAGAATGGGCGTTCAAGCAGCGCGCAGTCAAAGCTTCAGCAACACAGCCACAGACATCGATGTAATATGATTACTTTATGGGTCAGAAGTCTCTCTGTTGAGGCGGCACTGCGTCTGAACCTCAATAGGCCATCCATAGGTGCGAGCCTAGATGACTCATTCAACTTCACGTGCTATGTTCAACCTCATCAACAGGGACAGTACCCCCGGATACGGTTCACTCGTAGCCGTTCCAGCATTCTGCCTAGTGCAAGTAACGCGAAAACTGCACATGACCCATGCACTTGCGTAGGAGCTCCCTTCGACCTGAACGTTACTTTGTGGGATACTGTCTGATCTTGTATAGTCCGGCATCGTTCTCCATCCTCAGGCACACGAGTTGTCACCATACAGCTGTAGCCTCCAGCTGACATGGGGGCGTATAGTCCCTATGCTAACACGTTCATGGAATGGGTGAGCGCACAAACGACTGTAGAGATGTTGAGATCTGATTGAGATTATCACCAAAGGTTTCTTCGTAGTGCTATTCCTAGCGGGTTCGTCGAAGAATAGCGCGGATAGAGCTATCTGTGAGTGTATACCTCTACCGGAACTGTCGTTGAATCGTCGACATAGATGCGCCGGTACCATCTCAACTAGAATACAAGACATGATCGTTCCGAACCTTGAGCTTCGCGGTACATCTATACGAGGCGGCTGTTCAGATCGTCCGCTGCGATATCGCTTGTTTGACACTGGCATCTACATATGACCTAGCTAGGCGCTTCGCTCCCCGCGCGAAGTCAGGGACGGCAGATGAGCAGAGCTTGAGGGTACGTTTGAGAGCAAACGCAACGAGGATGGCGAAAGCGCTATACACATCCTCACCTCGGCCCGCCCAGACAAAGGCCAGCGAGCAGCGCCGTTGGATCAGCTACTAGTGATGTACGCATGTTTCTGCGTGCTCTGCTATCTAACGCTCTGTATGGCTTTTTATCAGCTGTAGGGACCGTCGAGTCTCGACTGAAGTGCCAATCGACTGTTCCTGATAACTCGCCCAACACGGAAACCTGCTACCTACCTTATGTCGACAGAGCATGTAAGCTCTCCTGGAGTACTGCTGGTGCTGTTGGGCGCTATGAACGTCGCCGAGAAGAGGTGTTGAATTTCCTATTGGGGTGGGAAAAGCCGAAACCTGCGAAGTGCGAGACACGCGCACGGCGTTGGCGCCGCGCCGCGCGTTCCCGAGACTCGTAAGGCCAAAGAGCCGTATCGTCCAGCAATATGCAAAACATCAGCATTGAGCAATGTAACCCGAGCCGAAGCCGGGTGCAGCGCGAGAAACGACCTTGGCAGTAGCACCCCGCAGCCGTAGTCTCTCACGGCATGGTCGAGTACAACGACAGAAATCTATTACTATACGCATCATCCTTCGTTAGTCCGCTCATGAAGTACGCATCGCTGGCTATGAGACTCCATGGTATGTCACCAAGAAATGAGTAAAACACGAACTATTGATAATAATATCGTGAAGTCGTAAATATCGGGATCACGTCGGCCCATCTCGGGAACGTAGCTGTCAGCAGACGTCAACGTCCGAAGGCTGCGGTGGACTGAGAACGCGCCTCTCGTCCTGCACTCATGTTGACCTCCATCGTCGCTCAAGTCTACTCCTCGATTTACCTCTTCCAATGTACTGAGAGCCATGATTACGCGCAGCACCCCGGAATTTGACTGCGGCTTGCGACATTCCACGGTTGTCTTAGCCTGGATCCTCGTTATCTATTCAACTGCACGCGATATCTCTCGCGGCTTGGAGTGAGCGGTGGAGAAGCCGTATGGCGAGCGAGGCCAGAGATCGGATGAGAGAAAGCCCGTCTGACAGACGTAGGGTCGCGATGAGATTGCATCGTGCACAAAGAACCCTTTCTCTGGGCGCGCGAACGATTGGGCTTGTTGCTCGCACGTCGATACTGGCCGAAGGGATAAAGGAAACCCCGTCACTTCTCGCTGGCATCTGAGGCAAATAGGTAAGATCTACATACCTGTCAGCCTTGTAATTAGCACTCATAAACGCTGTATTGCCCTAGATCCGTACCTGCAGGTTGCATGCGAACATCATGATCTTACAGCGGCCCGGTATTACCTTCACCCTCCTTGTACTGCAGGGCCACAACGTGCAGACGCCGTGTAGCCACCTTGTTGGTGCCACTCCCAATGGCGTAACTGCGCACGTACTCAACCAGCCATGTTGCGCAAACTCGCGGGAAGTCGTGATGGATGGTCTGTGTGCGATCGTCGGCCAAGTTCCTGCCGTTTCGCGGGGCCCGCCCACTCTTCGCCACAATCGTAGTGCCATCTGCGCCCAGATGTGTACCTTCTGCCCGAGCATGCAATAGGTTGCGTGCAGGCTTAACATGTCTAGCCCTCCGCGTTTGCGATTCTCCGGAGCCTTCTAAAGACTTATCACCGCGTTGAACATCCGATGCCACGTGTTAATCAAAGGTCTCACACACCGAGGACCCTTCCCGACGCCGTGTTTGCTATGCTTCTGTTTGAGGAGGCGTGGATGCTACCGCATGGGTTATCTGCTATCTGCAGCCCTAGCATGAAATCGGAGAGACAGGTTCTGACTCCGATGACGCGCACAACCTTTGGTGTGCTGTGGCTCTTGCAGACATCATCTCATATCCCCTCGTCGCTACGCACTGCCTACACATCCAGAGACGGGAGATCGCACACGCCACACCTTGCCAAGATAGCAAACAACCACGCAGGGACATTCCGCAGTATGGCATCGACAGCAACATCGGGCAGTAGCTGGTCTCGGCAACCGCCGGTCTAAAGCCTGCTCGGACGCTGGCTTCTGCTGGCTTCTCTTCTTCGTTAAGGGACGCTTGGCATGGCAGCGTATACACTGCCAGGATTGGGAGGGAACGCGCAAGAAGTCGACATTCTCGCGCGGGTCTCTTCGGAGTCTGAGAGCACTTCCGAGTCCTGGCGTGCTCTTCTCAATACACTTCCCTACGACCACACCCGCATGCAGCTGGAGGTCTTGGCACAGCATAGACCGTCTTCATCCGAGGCTTATCGTTACCTCTCGAAGAATGTGTCTCCCGAGCAGACAACCGCGGCGGTATACTCCGAGACGAAGTGGCGAACTGCATTCTCATCGGAGTGGGTGAGGATACGAGGATCCGAGGTCAAAGTCTTCCACGCGCGCCGGCCGTATCTTTTATTCCAAAACCGCATGGTATGGAGCCACGCCAGGATGATTGGCGTGTCTCGTAGCCGTGTGCATGCGGAAATGAGGAGGCAATTCGGATACACGTCTCTGAGACTATTGTCCGGATACGAATGAGGCGCGGTCAACGTATGCGTCGTGGGCCGCTCTCGTCTGTAGAGGCATTTCACACGGCTTCAAGGATTGGCCGCAGTATCAGGTTCGTCCAGTGCTTGGCCCTTCTGTATGTTACCTGATGGAAACCCGTTCCTCTCAGGTTTCTCTTCTCCCGCCCCAGTCAAGACTCTACAAGTTTCCAACGTTCCCGCCCCTGGCATACAGGCGCTTTCCCTGCGATCTTGTGTCGGCGCCGGCCGATTGCCTTTTGTCAGGCGCATCACAGACCAAGATCGCAGGGATGGGTTGAGCGCTCACATTCGGCGGTGATCTACTCAGAGGTGGATGCGACCATACAGCGAACATTGTGTAGCGATGTTATCGTGGATGATACCATAGCATGGTTGATCGACGTATGTCTTTCTCGGAACGTCGCTGGAGCATGTTTTTCTGATAGCCATGTTTTTCAGACGAGATCCATGCGGCTTCTGAGCATCGTGAGATTGCGCTGCTGGTCTTCTTTGGATTGTCTTGAAATCCTTGGTCGAAGATATTCAACTCCATTCTCATGGATCTGCATCGCACCAGAAGTGCACACCGCGTGGAGTCTACTGATACACAGTTTCCCTGCGCGCTTACGGACCAAAACAGCTACACGGGCACGGTGTGCGCGCCAATCCGCTATATAAGCACTGCGTATGCTTTTCAGGATCCCCAGCAGCATTTGCTCTCGTTCATTCTCTCTCCTTTCCCTGCTACCATGACCGCAGCGGACATTGAGAAGCAGAATGCCATCGCGGAGGAGGTTTCGTACGTTGTCTCGTTCATCGTGCGCCAGATGGTGTATCTAACAGGCTATTGCAGTGGCGAGGAGCCTTCCTCATCCGGCAGCAGCCTGAAGGGCGAGTCTGTCGACGAAAAGGTAATTTCACCTGCTGCTCATTGGTAACGGCTTTTCATCGATATTGTGTCAGGGCTCGATTGACGAGAAGGAGACGGCGGTCGCTGAGCTCAAGTCGTACCCGGTACCGAATAAGAACGGGACCAAGGTTTCTCGGTACCTGCAGCGTATGTTCCTGGCTTCAGCTTCGAGTACTCCATACTGACGGCCACCTCAGACAACTTCTTCTCAACATATCGCAAGATCTTTACGGTCGTCTTCTTCGCCAACATCGCCGTCTTGATCGCCCTCATAGCCAAGAACAAGGGCACACCCTCCGCTCCGGACGTCGGTAGCGCGGCCTCGGCCAACCTCATGGTCACGATCTTATTCCGTCAGGAGAACTTCGTCAACCTTGTAAGACGACCTCCATATCATGTTGAGTCTTCCAATCTCACGGCTCCATTAGGTCTACGAGGTTCTCTGCGCTTGCCCACACTCTGCACCGCTATGGATCCGCGTGCGCCTGGCCAAGGCCTTCCATTACGGTGGCTTCCACTCTGGCGCCGGCGTTGCCGCTGTGTTCTGGTACATCCTTTACACCGGCCTCACCACCGTCGACATGATCCACCACAAGACAAGCCCTTCGATTGTGAACACCGTGAGTACAATTCACCGCTTTTGATGATGCCACACGTGCTCACAAGTGCGCAGGTGTTGTCATACATCATTTGCTTGATGTTCTGTTTCATCATCTTCAGCGCACACCCGGTGTTCCGTCGTACCTTCCACGATTACTTCGAGGCGACACATCGCTACTCCGGCTGGTTCGCCCTCACCTGCTTCTGGACGCACACCATCTTCGCCGGGATCGAGTACAGCAAGCTCGAGCCAAACCCTCCTTCACTCGGGAAGTACATCGTCACGTCCTCCAACTTCTGGACATTCGCCGTCTCGACTTGCGCCACCCTCCTCTCTTGGGGCCGCCTGCGTCGTCGCGAGGTCTACCCAGTCCGCCTTTCCAGCCACGTCACGCGCCTGTACTTCAAGTACAAGAAGATGCCGCCCTTCTACGGTCTCAAGGTCTCCGACAAGCCGCTACTTGAGTGGCACGCGTTCGCGACGATCCCCGAAGAGGACGGCTTTTCAGTTCTCGTGTCCAACGCCGGCGACTGGACCAGCAAGGTGATCAACAACCCGCCGAAGAAGCTCTGGGTGCGCGGTTACCCGCTGCACGGTCTGCTCTACACCTCGGTCCTGTTCAAGCAGATCGTCGTCGTCGCGACCGGCTCCGGCATCGGCCCCCCGCTCTCGCTTTTCCGCGCTAACTGGACGCCGCGCCGCATCTTCTGGTCGACGAAGGACCCTATCAACACCTTCGGCCAGGGCGTCATGGACACGGTCAAGGAGGCGGACCCCAACGCCGTCATCTGGGACACACGCACACAGGGCCGGCCGGACATGGTCGCTATCACTTGGCAGTTGGTGAAGGAGTGCAACGCCGAGGCGGTGTTCATCATTTCAAATCCCAAGCTCACGCAGCGCGTCGTCTACGGGATGCAGACTCGCGGCGTCGCTGCCTACGGTGCGATCTTCGACTCGTAATCTCGTCGCTATCGCTCCGGGTTTCTGGCTTGCTTGTATGCCCGACGCGGCCTTCGCCATGGACGTTCTGCTTACGGTAGTCGCTTCCCGGTCCCACCTTCCTTCTGCATCTAGATACGCAGACTTCTACTTCGCCCTTACCCCTTACCTCTTGATCACTACGACCCATCCGACGGTACTCCTCTCCACCTGTACTACGAAGCCCCACCACCATCTCACGACTTCATCTCCCGGCCCGCCTACGCGGAAGCATTACTTGTTGTATGTAGAACTAGACGAATGGAACGCATTGTATACTCCCTGCCCTGCGTGATTGGACGTCGCTCTTGCCGCGGACTAACATGATACCCCTTCTAGGGCTCGGCAAGGACTCGGCACCCTTATCGGATAGGATGGACGCGCGGCAATCACCGATGTCTGCGCGGGAGCCCGCCACACGCTTTGGCGCTGGCGAGCGCTTCAACATGCTCTCGACCACCACCTCATCTTTCCGTCTCACCCCTGGTCTCAATACGCTGCTCTCAGCCTCAGGGAAACCGTACCGGGGAATTTGAACCGCGTGGTGACCCGAAAACTATGAGGAGGACGGACGGCGATGTAGCTTTGAGTGATAGGTCCCCACCTTAGGTAGGCGTATTCTCAAGCTGGTTTTCCGATACCAGCCAGCTGAACCCTTCATAGATATCATCGTAAACTAGAAGTATGCTACGTGACTGTATGTTATAGGCGCTCTATCATATCTTTGCCTTTCCCCTTCATGTGCCAGAACGCCCACCACTTGGAGCCAGCTTTCGAGGCTTTGCGTCGTTCCTCTTGATTCGGGAGCTGGATCCCGGCGCTCTCAAGCGTCTGAAGCAAATCATGATGGACCTGAAGAACGTTCAAACACAGCTGCGCCAACGCGAGCTCTTCTTGCATATGGCCGACGATCCAGCCACAAGCGACCCTCCCGAACTTGGAGCGCTCCGGCCGGACGAACATCGTGGCGAGGGCCCTCTTCATCGCCGCCTTCTGCAGCTCCAGAGTGGCCTTGCACGAGGGAAGATCTTTCTTCTTGTACGCCGACAGAAACGCCTTGTCGTGCGCGAAGAAAGCGTCGGAGTGCTTGAGAAGAACGGCGATCATCTGGAGGTCGTCGGCGGGTATATTGGCGAATAGCCGCGGGATGAAGAGAATGACCTTGTCTACCCAATGCTCTCGGACCTGCGCATGAAGTTCTAATCAGCGTCTTAGTGTCAAAAGCGAATGCAGCGCCGCTTACCCCGCCTGGCACCGTGGCCTTAGCTTGCTCGAGGTCGGCGTCGGTCAGACTGCCGATCAAATCCTTCAAGACGGGCTCCAGCTCGCTGTTGCTGCCGTCGGCAATAATAGACCCGCTGTCACTACCGTCGACGAGAACAGGCTCGCTGTTCTCGATCGGCGTTCCTTCTCCCGCACGCCCGGCGGGGGACTGAGGGTCGTACAGGACCAGCGCCTTCGGGTTCGCCTCTGGCGTGTCGACGACCGCCTCAACTTGCACCGGTGCAAGGGGTTCGCCGCCTGCGCCAGCGCTGGGTAGGTCACGGGAAGTCGAGCTAGAAGCTATCAGGAACGTGTACCGGGCATGGGTACACTCAAGACGTACTGGGATGACATAAGGGAATGTGTATGCTCAGGAAGGGAGATGCGCGCAGCGCGATAGTAGTTTGTCTGGATTGAGAGGGTTCCGTTCGATGTTCGGCGTTTTATATGTTCGTTAACGACAGCCCTTTGCAAAAAGAGTCGCTATGTTGTCGGCGACGCGACGCGATCAAGACAAAAGGCTTGAGCGTCTGGAAAGCGCATTCTTGTTGTCGGTGGTACTCGGTGGTACACTGCCCGACGCGCGTTTATTCCCGTTTGCTTCCCGTTCATGCCTGTGACCAAAGCCCTGCAAGCCGCGTGAGCCGACACTGACCAGCTACGCTATGGACGAGATTACTCAGGTGATTTGTAGGTATCACTCAGCAAGCATGGATAGTGCAGGAGATATTACTACTCTCCTTCCGAGAGACATCTTTCAACAGATCAAAACAGCGCGTTCATATGTCGCATCAATTCTTTGTTGCCGAAATGCGTCCTCCGACTCATATTCGGTCTTGTACAAGAACCGATATCGGACGCTGCTTTGCGAAGAGCTTTGTGGATCGAGCTTTCAGCGACTCGGCTTGCTCAGAAGCTGTGTAGGTCGAGAAAGACAGCGGGCAAACTAGAACAGTGTGAACATGTCGTGAAGTTCGTCTGGGGCGCCTGGCACTTCCCTCTATCGACACGCACGGAGCGTCTCTCTCCTCCGATCTGGTCAGAGTATATGCCAGGCAAGACAGCAATGTTTTTATGCGCATATAGTTTGCGCCGCTCTTTTGTCATTCACGAATCACGCCCCTCCGACGTCCGCGATACCACATCGGATACTGGACGCCTCCGATCACTCCAAGTCTTCGTCCCCGATATTCAAGGCAAGACGACGTTCGCTTCATGAGAGTGACGAAGAGAACCGCTACATCGGTACATTGCCCAGCCTCCAAACCCCTACATAACTAGTTCATCGCCCAACACAACCTCACACCTCTGCACAACCGGCAACCCCTCTCTCCCGAGCATCGGCCAATCAAGCGCCGCAACGCCTCTCTCTCCCCTCCCAAGCACTTCTCCCTCACCGCTTTCTGGCTGCGAAGACCATACGAGGTCGAAGCGCGGCCACGTCCAGTCGTGTGCGATTGGGAGGGACGGGATTGAAGCCGCGCGGGGAGAGGTAGGTATATGATGGTTAGGATTGCCCGTGCATGCGAAGGAGGCCCAGAAATCCTGCACTTTGTCAGTTCTAAGACACAGTTGTACGCAGAGTGGTCGATGCGCACCCGGATGAGGTTCGTGAGGGGTGCATGCGCATCCGAGCGCCGCGGGAGGGCGAAGAAGGCGAATGAACCAAACGTCTGTAGAATAAGGGTCATTCAGTGACTGCCACATGGTGAATGCAGTCGAGAGCGCACCTCAGAGACCTCCCCAGGGTAGCGTGTCTTCCTCTCGCCGACAGAGAACATGCAAAGATCAAACGGGTGGAAGAGTGGTCGACCATATGCGCATTCGATACTGCATCAATCTGAGCGAAGCGTGGTATCTGTTCCGGTTCCCCGCCTATCGCTCTTCAAGAGGTACGCGTTGACCGCGAGCATGCAGAGCGCAGTGCTGTTCAGCACGTAAAGCACATGCTATTCTAATAAAGGGGCTTAGTTTATGAAGACCGGATAATTTCGAAGAGTACATACCAGCTGAGTGCGCCTTGATGGCAGCAACGTATGGCGAAAGCGGTTGGAGGAAGATTCGCGGACGCTGTGCTCACGCTACTGTCTCCTGAGGGAGAAGCGCATGCGGGTACAATATATGGCCATCGTGGTCAATGGTTGAGCCCGCGCGTCATTGAGAGTTCTTCGACTGCGTGCAACCTAGCCGCGTATCTTGTGCGCTAGTACGCCCTATTCCGTGCAAGTCGTGCTCATATGTGACAATGAAGACTTTCATCCGCTCGGAGACGGGGAACTTCGAGCTTGACCCCGCGCAGTATCGACAGAGTTGGTCTTGTCGCACATGCTTCGGGCTTGATGTAACCGCCCTAGCCGTGAGTTATTGCAGCATTGCGGGAGCTGAACGACGAGTAGCCCGATATATAGCCAGCCAGTTCCTTGCAAAGGAGAAGATCAAGGTCGTGAGCAAGTTCAAGCGCGAGCTCGCGGGACGCGTCGTTCTCCCAAACTCCCATGTGCACGTCGCCCTTTCAGCTTCTCTTCTTTCTCGGTTGGCCCTGAAGGCTGACACTGGAATGTGTCTGGCGATGAAGAAGAAGAGGTCGGAAACCATGCTCGCGGTAAGTGCCTCCTACATACGTCGATCCAGGCGTTTTCCTAATCATCTTTCTCATAGATACACTCGAATAAGATAAACCAATTCCTGTCTTGATCGCTCAAGCCACCGCACAGTACCATGGTGGCTACGGTAGCCAGTCTCTCCAAATGTCTCTGCATGTGACCTCAATATTGAACTCGGCGCGGTTCATGGGTCTCTCCTCTGCCTCTCTGCATCAATTCCGTTTGCGAAGGAGACAAGGCCCGGCCTCTTCTGCACCTGTCCGGCCGCGCTTGCTTGGCTCCTCGTAGTGCGACATGCACACTAGCGCTGTCCATCGGTCCACGTTGGCTCAGTCGTCCCCAATGGCGTTACCACTCGACGTTGGGCGCATCAAGTCGTAGCTTCCAGCGCTTCTTCGCTCCAGGTTCCCCGAGTCGATTACCATGCAATATTCACTTCCATGGCTCATGCCCACGCTGCTCCGGTTTCGCGTAATCGCCTTTTAGCAGGATGAAGTACGGTGCGACCATCTGCATGAGGCCGATCAGTCGAAGAACAGGAGATGGTGGCGAAAGATGGGTCCATAGGCTCGGCGAGGACTATGATGCAGTGTGGTGAGTATACGGATTGCTCTGTTTATCTTTCGAGATATCAACCTGACGTCGCACTTTGCTTAGGTTTGAATCGCCCAGGTCCTTCGTCTACCAAATGGACAACCAATCACTGCGTCCAGAGCGCGCTCTTACGGGTGCCCAGTTTTACATACTCGCCTCGGATGTAGTTTGCATGTGTACTATACAGGTACTCCTCTTTCAAGTGTGACTCTGTGTAGAGCATTCGTGTCCTCCGAAGGCGCGCGGCGGGCTTCGGCTTCGGCTTTGCTCGGCCGAATGCCGTATGCGTGAATTCACCCAGTCGCGGTGCCACTGCCAGTCAGTTCCTCAGGCTGTACTGTATCTTCACAACTCTTATGCTCTGTGACAGACCATGGGTGTGCAAGGCTTTACGTCTAGTGTATAGAGACATGAGGTCCCCGTATCTTCCTTGTGAACATGTTCGTTCGCAGGATAAGCACAAAAAGAGTGATGTTATTCAAATATAATGACCGAAGTCGAGTATGTGGGGTCTAAGCGACATGGCAGTACTCTTGAGGAATAGTCCTGATATTGAGCATACAAGCGCGATCTGGCAGCAATACCTGCGCCTCCGTCTAGCAATCAATCACGGCCGCATTTCGTCAAGGCTTCTCCCGCGGCGTGCGCAGCTTGTACAGTAACTGAAGAGATTGTAGGATTCTCAGCATAGACTGCAGTAAGCTTGCCCTGGGGCAGAGCAAACAGACCGACGACTGCGGTCGTCCTCGAAAAGTACGCCCCACCGCAGCGATATGAATGCGAGAAGCAAGACGGCACAGCAACCATCCGGAAGGTAACAGACCGGTTTCATCGGCTACGCGTTGCTACATATGTTATGGTTGGATGCGTCCGTAGACGCACAGCCAGTTCATGTCCGGTGCTGGGCCAGTGAAAGACTCGAGCTCGTGTTTGTAGGCAGAGCGGCGAGGGTGGACTACGCCTTCTGCGCAGATATTTGGCAGTAACAGGGGCTGTAGTCCTTCTCTGCCGTATAAGCCTCCGGAGATGACTTTCCGGGCGCATGTGTAGTATGCTGCAGATGCGCGCTGGTGATGGTGGCGCTCAGCGGGGTTCAGGTGTAGCTTCGAGCACCGGAGAAGTCGGACTCTTCTGAAGAAACGGATGGCTCCGACAGGCTCCGACAGGACAGCGTCGACACGAATGAGACTTTGGGTCCTCTCGGAGACTCCAGTGTCCTGTCGGAGACTTGCCACGCGGCAAACACGCGACGAGCCCTCCCTTCTTCTGCTCCTAGTCTACCGCCATTTCCACCATCCAAATTGGGGAAATTTCGAGTGGATCTGGACGAGATCGGCCATTTCGGGACAAGTCGACTGACACCAATTTTTCTATGTTTAAATGTGAAAGTGACATTCGGAAATCGCGGGCCGCGAGCCCCGAAGCAACCCCGAAGAAGCTGTCGGAGCCTCGACGATGCGTCGGAGCCTCTGATTCCTGTCGGAGACTCTAGCTCCTGTCGGAGGCTGCAACGCATCCTGATGGAAGGTTCATGCGCGGGACTGCTTCCCATGCGAATGACGGGCAGGCGAGTGTGCTATTTGGTGGGACGCAAATTAAAAGACCATGTAGTACGCGAGCATCAGGCGCTTCGAGGAGAATGCGCGTCCTTCGTATCAAGGTCGAGGGCAGGGCCTCCGCTACGACATCTCTCGTCTTCAGAGCATTGCGCTCGACCTAGCACACGTAGTCCTTGAATATAGGGTCCAAAAAGCCAGTGGGTCCAAAAAGCCGGGAGAGTACGTGACGGGTTTTGCTCTGACAGGTGTCAACGGCAATGTAAGTAAGAGCAGACTCGGAGGGGGCTGTGGTTGACGCACGGCTCGCTGCTAACCGCGTATTTGTCTTCACGAGAGCCCGCCTGTACTTCCTGATACAGCTTCCATCCTTTTCTTCTGCCGCGCGACTCGATGCACCACCAGGATCAATCCCGCCGCGTACGGTGGGTGATGGGGCGAAGTAGTGAGGCACGGTAGATGGGAACAAGTCGCGAGACGCGTCGAGGCGCGTCGTGAGCTTGACTCTTACTTCCATCATCAATTGTACTTCTTTGAGCTGTCATGACACAATGTCGATCCAACATGGAGGCGAATACGGCAACGGTCGAATCTGACATTCATCGGCAAGTCCAATGAGTACAAGACAATTTCGGTGTTTCGATGCCCGTACAGTAGGTAGGATCCTATACTCCGTCCTTCGCGTGATGGCTCGTTGACGTTCCATTCAGGTTTATGAGATACCTTACCCAATATTGAGATGCTGTGCATCAATCTGGCCCTGCTCTATCATTCCTACATACCACTATACCCCGGTCTCGCCACAGTATGCGTGTTCTATGATTAAAGAAGCCACGCTGAATTGGGAAGTACGGCGCTTGAAAAAGAGCCGGAGTCAGTGACATCTCGTGGTTTGTGCACTTGGTAGGAATATGCGCGAAAGATAGCGCACAAGTCAGGTAGACTCAGGGCAGTTGCTCGTCAATACGATCAGTCTTAGTAGAGCGTCTGTCTCATCAGGTTCATGTGATAGCCTCTACAAGCACCTACAACAGTGTTTCTCAAGGCCGGATCCGCGAAGAAGCTTACGAAGGCGCTCATCTACACAGCTCGTGTTGAACCCTAGTACCTCGCTCTGTGCGCACGCACCGACTTCCCACTGATCCGTCTTCTTATATATGCCAATGGGCCCGGGGCCATCCATCACACCCTCTTTCCGCCTGTGCAGTTGACCAACTACGAGATCCTATAGCATCAAGGGTAAGCACCCCACACTCTGTTATGCTCTAACACTATACTCAACCAGTCATAGAGCATCCCTCCCGCGTTTTCAAAGGTACCGGCGTCCGTTCCTGTACTCTTGCGAAGCTTACCTTGCGCTTGCAGGTACTATCCCGAGATCGTTACGATGAACAACGATGTCTCCGAAAGTGGTGGTCGCGAGCCCGAGCATGTCCTCAATACCGGATTATTTGAGGCCGACCCTATAGCGATCAGCAAGCGTCTGCTTCACGACTACATGAGGATCGGAGACGAGGCTGCGCTCGACTCTGCTGTGGAGCTCATGAGAATTGCATACATGTCACAGCCTCAGAACGTCGGCTTCATCTTACATTTCAGCTTCTGCCTTTCGACACGCCATGAACATTCTGGATCTGCTGAGGATGACGACGAGTTGAGATTTATGCTCCAGCGTGCTATCGACATCTCGCCTACAGCAAACGAGAACCCCGTTCTGCTGAACATACTGGGCGATGCGCTCTTGCGCCGCGCCGATCGGTCTGACGTCCGTGAGGATTTTGACGCCGCGGTATCAACATACCGCCGCGCCGTGCAGCTCACGCCCGCTGGGCACAGCGAGGGATCGTTCATCCTGAACAATCTCTGTAACGCACTGAGCCACCGCTTCGAGCGATTCGGCGAGATCGAGGACCTTGAGGCGGCGATAACGATGCAGCGCTGTGCCGTTGACCTCACGCCCTATGGACACCCCGAAAAACCGATGAGGTTGGGCAACCTGGGCTCTGCACTACAGTGCCGCTTCGAACGCGTCGGTGAGCTCGAGGACCTTGAGGCCGCGATAACGACGCAGCGCCGTGCGGTTGCACTCACGTCCGATGGACATCCGGACAAACCGATATGGTTGGGTAACCTGGGCTCTGCACTACGGTGCCGCTTCGAACACGTCGGTGAGCTCGAGGACCTTGAGGCGGCGATAACGACGCAGCGCCGTGCCGTGAATCTCACACCTGATGGGCACCCCCACAAACCAATGAGGTTGTGCAACCTGGGTATTGCACTACAGCGCCGCTTCGACCGCGTCGGTGAGCTCGAGGACCTTGAGGCGGCGATAACGACGCAGCGCCGTGCGATAGAACTCACGCCCGATGGATACCCAGTCGAACCGGGGTATTTGAACAACCTGGGCTCTGCGCTAAAGTGCCGCTTCGAACGCGTCGGCGAGATTCAGGACCTTGAGGTGGCGATAACGACAACTCGCCTTGCCGTGGAACTC
>UWZB01000256.1:1312-31666 GCA_900536885.1 Peniophora sp. CBMAI 1063 | reverse complement strand
TCCTTCTGCTTAGTACGACCGTTTTCTTGAGCTGCGCATCGACATCGCGTCGGCTGGCTCCATCGCCTCAAACTGGCCCCTCATTTCCTGTTGCGCATCATCGCCACGTATGGGCTGCTCCAATGCGACTGTACTGGAGCTTCGTTCCTCTATGATGGAACGTGCAAGCAAGTCCCGTTTCGGGATGGCCCTGGGCTTACAACTCGGTTTCCTGAGCAATTGTGCTCACGCTATGTCTGATTGTATGATTATGGGTACATCCTCCATCAGCCTTGCCTACGGTTTTGTGCTCGCCTTCTTTCGCCTTTCCCCCGCAGCAGTGCGTGTGGTGTTTATCTCACTGCGCTATGTGCGCAACGTTTCATGTAAGTGATCCTTACATCAGCGCCTACTGTAAAATTACTCATAATCGTTAAGCTTCCAACATAGAATCGTTGTCGTGGTAGGAGTCAACACGCCTCTTTCCATACTTGGACGAGGGACCGCAGCAATACCCACAGTTGAGGCCGTCCGAACCCGAATACTTCCGTCTGTGATGAAACCACATTCACGTAATCGCGCTTCCCAACCGCGCTGACCAGCCTGTTGTCTGGCTGCGTGGTCCAGGCTAGTTAGTCTCTTACGACGCTGGTGCTACATAATTGATTATCGCGGCCGCTGCTGCAGCAGTATTCGTTCGTTTGGTTTCCGGGCCCGCGAGGACTCGTCGTCAACTATAATCTCCGCACCGTATCGAGAGATTCGAGGTCTCCCGAGAGGGCGTGGACAGCCCAACCAGTCATCGAATTGACTCCGGCGTAGTTCCTCAACATAGCTATGTATCCATCTCTCTTCCCTAGCTGCATCGGCTCTCGCAAGGAGAGTTCAAACACCTCTTTACTATTGTCGACCCGCTCTCCGATGTTATAATGTTTGCACTCGTCGCAGCTATGCACCGAGCGTATGAAGTCTCACTCATTGCATCGAAATTGCTGCAGTGTCATGCATGACCTGACAGAACCGTTGCGATAATAGAGGCTACCTGCAACACAGAACGTTAACCCAAAGGGGCCGCTTCATATCCTTTGCCAACGCACAGATCAACCGCCATATGGGAACACCCTAAGAATCCAAGACGATGCGTGAGATGTGGTAGGGTCTCCATACGATATATGAGCAATCAGTACCTTCACAAGCTCTCCATTGGCGCTGGATCATCGGTCTGTACACCTACCGACGTTGTGTGACGGTCTCGCGTGGCATACTCCTCGAGCCAGGCTTCTGCGGCCCCGCGCGTGCTAAGCTTCTTATAAACCGCACCCGGATAATCGCGTACTTGCTTGTAAGCCTCTTTCCTATCACGCCATCAGTGCATGGCCGATGACAGGCTAAAACGTCACGATGGGGATGTCAGGTAGCGGGGGAGTGTGCGCGGGCGAAGCATTTGACAAGACTAAACATACCATGTATTGTAGATGCCGCGTTGGCGACCAATATAGACGGCATATGCCGGACCACTAGCTTTTTCCTTCTGACTGGGCATATACCACTGGTGAGGGTCCGTGGTTGAGAGTTGGTTGAGCGCGCGCATGAAGCGCATCTTCCAGCTCAATAACATTGACCCGAACACGTGCTCCCTTGTGAATCCTCATGCAGCTGTACACCTGGATCACCGTACGTACTCTCCTTTCGCGCGTTGACGTCCTACTCGAACATACCTCCGTAGGCACCCTTGTGCGCATCGGGGGCATGATCACCCAAGTCATCTTCGGGCACTCTCTTCGGATCCGCATGAAGCCGAGGTCTCTGGCTCCACCCCGCGCCCTCCGCCGCTCCCACGCCTGACACCGCATCACTTGCCGGTGACGCTGATACCGTTGTTAGCGAAGACGTGAGCCACATCGGCGAGGCGAGCAGCACTACCACTGCCAAGAGCTCGGGGTCTAGTGTCAAATGCAAGGCAACAGCCGCGGACGATGAGAAGGGCGACAACCTGGTGGGGAAGATCAATAGCCTTGTCGCAGTGAATCAGGACAACATTTCAATGGTCGCGTTTTGGCTCTACTTTGTACGTTCATTCCTATGCTTCGTATAGGCACCCGTACTGACAGTCGCACAGTCGTCTTCTGATGTAGCCGTGATGATCGCCTGCTTGCCTCTCCCTGGTTGGGTGGCAAAGCGGATCCAGTCTATTCAAGAGACCGCGATGAAGAACACAGATGCACGTATGCAGACAGCGACGGGGATGCTCGGCGTGTTTCGCATGATTAAGCTTTTTGGTTGGGAGCAGAAGATCGAGGATTGGATTTGGCTTGCCCTGATCAGGCTAGACGAGGAGTTGAACTTGAAGTGGAACAAGTCGCGGGAGCTTGCCACGCTCGCAACGCACATTCTGGATCAGTATGTCTTTCTTTCACTTCATGAATCACAACTAACCTCACTTCGGCTTTAGCGTCATTCCGTTGTTCCAGATGGTGGCGACTATGTGGTGCACACACTGGTCATGAAGAAGGACTTTACCGCCTCGAGGCTATCGCCGTGTTTGACGTCCTTCTTGACGACCTGCAGATGACGGTTTCCTTCATCTCTCCTCTCATCCAAGGCACGCAACAATATCATGCTTCTCGATCAAACATGCGCTCATGATTTCATAGCCAAGATCTCGCTGGACCGTGTCATCGAGTTCTTGCAGAGGACCGAGCTGTTGGACCACTACACCGAGCAGCTCAATCACGAGGATGTTATGCAAGATCCGACCGAGACGACTGGCGCCCCGAAGACAAGCTGTCCATCGGCATCAACGACACGTCCTTCACCTGGTCCGCAACTGATACCGATGGATCACTCACTCACTCTCGCCCTATCTCCACTCTGCATGTCCCCGATAAACTCGAGTTCAAGCGCGGTGCCGTCAATATCATTGTCGGTCCCCCCAGGTCTGGAAAGACGAGCTTGCTCATGGCGCTTCTGGAAGAGATGGATGATTGCATCCCAAGCCGCTCACACCGGACGCTTAGGTCAATCTTCCGCGAGAGGGTGGGATTGCCTATGCAGCGCAAGAGAGCTGGGTGCAGAACGAGACTGTCCGGGACAACATCCTGTTCGGCGCGCCTTCTAATGCGGAGCGATACAAGAAGGGTAAGCCCGCCGTCGCACTGCCCTTGTAATTGATTGTTGAAGCGCTTCTACGTCAGTGATCTACCGGTGCGGTCTGAAATGCGACTTGTTCTTGTTCGAAGCCGGTGATAAGGCCGGGGTCGGCGAGAAGGGCTTGACTCTGAGCGATGGCCAGAAAGCCCGAAACGACGTTCTTGCCGCTCTCGGTGTGCACACCTCGAAATGAATCGTTGAGAAATGCTTGGAGGGGGAGCTTGCGGGGTCACACGGTCATCCCTGTTGTACGTTCCTCTTTCGCTATGCTGAGCGTACTCTCGCTTATACAGCCTTACAGACGCCTAACGTTGCTCTTGCCGGCCCTATCTCGGACTACGTAGTTGCGTTCCATAGTGGTCCTCCGTCTCGTTCCGCACCGGCATCTGGGTGTACACTCTCGGTGTCATTCGTGCTGCCAGGAAGATTCACGCACAACTCATGGACGCCATCCTCGGTACAACTCCGCGCTTCCTGGACTTGATCCCCAACTCGTGCATCATCACACGGGCAGCTAAGGGCAGTCGTGCTGTCGACGGTCCTTTCGCTACCGAGTTCCAGTCGCTCATTCAGGTCGCCGACCATGATCATCAAACTCATTGCCGTCGTCGTCGTCGCTCCCGCCCTCCCCGTTCCCGGCTTTCTCGTCTTCGTCATCGGCCGTTGGTTCGGCAATATGTATGCGACTGCACAGCTTTTCGTCAAGCGTGAGATGCCGGCGCGCGCCCGTACGTGGTCACTTCGGCGCCGCCATCGCCGGGATCAGTACGTTTGCTACTTCTCAGATGTCTTCGTCATTGCCCATACCTCCGTAGCTTACATACGCGCTTAGGGCGCTCAACTAGCTTTCCCCTTGGAATCGCACGGGCGTATCAATGACTACACGCGTGCAGGTCGTACGTTATACAACCTGAACCGCTGGATAAGTACTCGTATCGACGTCGTCGGGGGCCTCTTCTCGCCAGCTCTGGGTGCCTATTTCGTCTACGGTCTATCCAACAGCAGCGCCCTACCGTCCAACGTCATTTTACCCTTTGACTATGGCCGGTGCGTGGCGTTGTCCCCGGCTCATCATGCAGTACTAACAGGGTGTTTAGTTGGGTTCAGCAGCATGATCTTGTGGTGGGCACGGATTTACCACGACTTCGAGGTCAAGGGCAACAGTCTCGAGCGTCTGGAAGGATACGTGGTCATTGAGCAGGAGCCCAAGCCCGTTCAGGAGAAGAAGCCGGCGGCCGCATGGCCGACCAGTGGTGACTTACGCGTCGAGGGACTGTCTGCGTGCTACTCTCCGGACGGAGCTAAGGTCCAATGAGCGTTATTTCCATGTCAAGTCTGGCGAGCTAGTGGGTATCGTTCCTCGTACTGCTAGCGGTTGAGTTCTTTGACTCTCTCGCTCCTGCTGTGCATATTTACCGAGGGCGACGTCGACTACGATGGCGTAAACACGGCTAACATCAACCTTGACGTATCGCGAACCAACGTCACGATTATTCCTCAAGTGCCCGGGCTGCTCAGCTAGACCCTGCGGGAGAACTTAGATCCCTTCGACGAACACGATGAAGCGGTGCTGAACTCGGCTCTGCGTACGTCTAGTCTGTTCTCGCTGCAGAGCGAGACGGGCGACGGCCGCATTACGCTCGAGATCTCCGGCGGCGGCGGCAACTTGAGTGTCGGCCAGCGTCAGATCCTAGCGCTTGCTCGTACTCTTGTGCGCGGTAGCAAACCGCCTGCAGACCATTATGGATGCCGATAAGATCGTACGTTCTCCTCATTCCAGGTCTCGATCTGCGCTCATGTCAATCTGCAGATGGTGCTAGATGCCGGTCGCATCGTTGAGTTCGATGGACCAAGGGTGTTGGTGAGGAGGGAAGGCGGCTTCTTCAAATCGCTTGTTGATGAGAATGGTGACAAGGACGCGTTGTACGCTATGATTAGCAAGTAAAACGCTTGCGTCAGAGTTCACAAAGCTGTTTCTGTAGACATATAGTGTCCCTGTAATACCGTTCTTACGCGCCACAGTTGTCATAAGTGTAAACATGAATGTTTGATCGGAAGCATGGAAGATGCCGATCAGGTCTGAACGCGACGCGACGCGTCTCGCGCCCTTGTTCTCATACTTCCAAGAATGGCGAATGGTCCAGTTGAAGATGAGCTCCCCGAGGCCGAGCGCCCGCTTTCACCGCCACCTCACACAACCTTTGCATCACGCGGCCTTCGTGTGCGCTGAACATATTTCCCCGAAAGGCCGAGTTACCGACGTCGAATTTGTGGGAACGTGCTCAGGCTCCGAACTTCGCGCTCTTCCGACCTCGCGACATGAGAATCACCAACGCGAACGGCACGACGCATATAGATTGGTTGTGATGGAAAAGAGCTGGCTGCTGCGGGTGTGGATAAACTTGGAGGTGGCCGGAGTGTATGTCAGCTTTACGTCACCTGTATAGTCGAAGATGGACTCACGACGGAACCAAATCTTGTCGGGCGGACATGCGGAGACGATCGACTACTGTGCTTGGAATCCTACGCGTCCTGAACTACTTTGTACTGCCTCTGGAAGGGATCGGTGTATTGTCTTTTGGGATGCGCGACGTACTCTCTCCTTCGCCGCCTAATCGAACATGTGTTCAAATTCAATAGAAACCCGACCAACCCAGACGTTATCCCTAAAGTTTGCTCCAGCAAGAACGAGTTAATCTCCCGGTGGTCGTGTATTACTTGTAGCGGGTACCAACAACACCGTCTACATCTTTGGCCTCGGGAAGAACGACAACGGGAAGGAGGCTTGGGCGCCCTACTTCGATGAAGGGGTATGTTATAGCCCACTTACTCTTCAATCAGGCATCTAACGGACCCTGCAGAAGCAATCGTTCAATTTATTCGGCTCAACAGCCATCTTCAATCGCGCGGGAGACGGCATCATCTTGACGCACAACAACCAACACACCATACGTGAACACGACTTCCCGACCCTAAAGGTAGTGTTTGAAGTTCAAACACATTCAGGTTCGGCGCTGATACTCGCTATATCAGGCATTATGAGAATGCTGCTCCTCATGTATCTGGGTGTAGCGCTGCAGCTTTAGACACTACTTGGTATCTGGCGGTAACGACTCTATCGTCGACTTCTTTGACACGTCTGAGTGGATGTTCACGAGGACTATCGCGTCTTGCGAGTGCGTATCCGTCAGTCTGTCGTAGCGCTCCTAAACTCACTAGATCTGCAGTCATTCGGTGACCTGCGTCAGCTTTCCATTCGACGGCGAATTTATCGTCATTGATATAATAAGTTCGTCAGTGCCGTTGCAACGATAAGTGTACTCATGCGTAGTCAGTGCGCAACGGAGACCGGCGCCTTACTCCATCGTGTGCCAACCTTCTGCTGGAATCCATTCAAGTGACAGTTCGCGTTCTGCGGTCAGACAAAAACGCCGCCTATGGCCGTCGTGAGCCTATTTGGACTAGGAGTATGAGTATCGCACGCCTTCATCGTAGTAATGTACTATATCATCGCTCGACGCCATTCTGCCTCTCGTCACCGCCCGGGCCTGTGTGGCCCTGCTCTTTCCGAACGCGTAAATATAGCTTTCGGCATGCGTGAGAGGTCCTTGGTAGTATAGTATAAGTGACCAGCAAGGCCGTACGGTAATACGAACACTGTTCGCGGCCTCAGGCTAAAAACGTATCCTAGCCAGCTAGTAGAATGAGAATGATGTGTACTACCCCATCACCCTAGAGATAGGGATGACGATAAGACCTCCAGCTCGCGCAATTATTTTTGGGTGGGAAAGCACGGGTAATCGCGCAGGATGAACGTGTGCTTGATGGGCGATCGCGCGAAAACCACAGCCGCGCCAAAGGCTCTTTGTGACATCGTTCATCTCACGTGATCGCGTTTTCCTGTATATCAGACCGCGGCTGAACGTTGGTGTGTGGCAGCCCACTTCCCCCCCCCCATTGCGTCCTATCTGAAGGGCGCGTCATTGTCACACAGTCTTACTCGATGCAGATTGCGAGGGCTTCCTGAGCTACCGGTAGCTTCGATTTTGCAATGCCGCGTGCTGGAATCAGGTCTCGGGTATATCCATCCACCCACACGTCTTATCATGCGGTATGTAGTTCATCGTACAAGGCTGTGGTCTCTACTGACATGTAAAATAGCCTCTCTTCTTGACGACAGCTGGCATAGATCCCGGTGGCATGGGGAATGGAGGGATGGGGCAGGTGCGTTTGCCGGCGCGCAACTCACAAATATTCCTTCCTAACCTGACTCCACGCACTAGTTTTCCGCCTTCCAGGTCCCGGAACAGGCTGAGACCCCGGTGCAGGCTGGTATAGACGCCATGCTGGCATACTGGATCTCGTAGACCCCTCCTGGAGTTGTTGCCGCCCCCGACTCCCTCGAGTTTGTCCGATACCCCGCCCCTCAATCTCCTCATACGCTCGGAACACGCTCGGCACCGGCCTTGACTCTGAACACCAATGACCACTCTCCATTCTTGAACCCGGCTACACCGCTATTTACTTCCGACACCATCAAGCGGTCGATGGCAATGTACTGATGTGCGATGGATAATAATGTCACGATTCTACAACAAGCTCTGGAGGACTTGGTCAAATTGACGCGTCTGTTTGAGGCGCATCTGAGGCGCTCTACGCCAGGTCCGTCTACCTTACAGCAGTGTCAAGTAATACGAGCTGACGTGATCCACCCAGCTCGCTGACTTCGCACAACACAGACAGTGATGGGCGCTTTGCGCCTTACCGCTCGCCTCAGGCTGTCGCCACTAGCGCAGACCTGAGCGCAACCAACAAAGTATCAACCGGCGCCACCCTCACGGGAGGTGCCCAGTCGGACGACGTCGGCGAAACCACATCGGCGCGCTACAGAGCAGTGCAGATCGTGACCGCTCCGATGATCGTACCGTCGCACACGCATGCCACTTATCACTCTGCCAACGCGTCAGGGCGCAAGCGCACGGGAAAGTGGAAGAATGCGAAGGAGGAGAAGACGTGGGCCGTGATCAGCTCGACCTCGATGGACGACATGGCGTTCAACACGGACAACAACTCTCACGAGTGCAGCTTCGTGCCGTCGACAGTCCATGAGAATGGCAGTGTCACCGTGTCCGCGCCATGCGAGATGACGTTCGATGACAAGACACAACGCGATCGGATGATGGGTGCGGCGCTTGGAATGTCACCGCATGTCTCAGTAGGGAGGTAGAACGCGAACTTACGGACGAACCGATGATTGTCTTCTTTCTTATGCAACTGAATTGAATGTTCTTGTATGCACCTCGAGGGATGTGGCACGTCGAAGAAACCAGCGACCGAGGGGCACGGTGACCAGATGTCTCCCGGCTTCCAGAGTACTTTCGTCTCCGTGAGGAGGATTGGTAGAGTAGCAGCGGCGTTGAGACAGGTATGGCAGAGCGCTGATCGATAGGATTTTCAACATGAAGAGGTCTTTGTACAGTGCTTCATGTAGGTATTGCAGTCGAAGCAGAGAGGTGCCATTTCAGGTTTGTACTACAGTTGTAGTCTTTACGTCCATAGAGTGGTTACAGGTAAGCTTGTCGATGCGGACAACGCACGGTTTGATTGCCACGTGTGTGGCCACAAAGCCATGTATGTCATTCAATATCAGCATCTCGATGCTCGGCTGAGCCGGCTCTTGTCTTCGCACCACCGTCATCTCGTGGTCATTGGTACTATCCTATATGAAAAGTCCTCAAAGATATACTTCGGACGGATCTACGGACATTGGGAGCAGAGCTAGCTAAAGCACGAAGGAGAAAAGCGCTTGAGATCCTAAATGGCATCGACGACCTCACCCGCCATCGCGTACAACGCATCCTTGTCTTCAACCTCGTCCACAAGCGACTTCAGGAAACCGCCATCTTTCTTCAGGAGGACCTTGGGGCTGTCATATTCGACAATTCGGCCAACATCAAAGGCCGTCTGAAAGGAACATTAGCAATCATCGAGATTAAGGGCAGAGCGAACGTCCGATCTTGTCAGCGTCCATGATTGTCTGCAGACAATGGGCGACGGTGAGAAGCGTCATGTCTACACCGAGCTCGCTGCGAAGTGAGGACGATGGTGTCTGTCCCGTAGTCGATCGAGTACGTCGCTTCGTCCGAGATAAGCAGCTTGCTACCACGAACGAGTGCACGGGCAAGAGCCAAGGTCTGACGTTGACCGACACTCAAATTCCCACCCCCCGCTCCAGATCTGCGGGTCAAGCGTAATGCGGCGCGAACGTCGCCCGTCTCGCTTTGCAGTGAGAACAGACCCGATGCACGCAACGCCGAGTTGAGGTGCTCGCTGAACGGATCAAGATTCTCGCGCAGCGTTCCGCTCAACAGCTCGGGTACTTGAGGGATGATGGTGACGTTGGTCCGCAGTACGTCGAGGTTGAGGTCTGCCGTGTTGACCCCGTCGTGGTAGACGTCTCTTTCGCTATAGATACAGCGCAAGAGCGAAAGTGCGAGCGAGCTCTTTCCACTGCCGGTGCGGCCGACGATGCCGAGTGGCGGTGAACGATATGTCGTGGAGGGCTTTGGGACCTTCCGGGGAGTAACGCGCGGAGAGTCCTTCGACACGCAATTCACCGCTACACTACCGTCAGATTGCACAATCGGTTGAACACCATCTTGGTGCAAAACCAAAGGCGCTTGGTTACACACCGATTTCTGGGTTGGTGTCAAACCCAAGCCTCGCCATCGGTTTCAAACCGAGATAGCTCAGGCAGTGTAGTTGGCCATGACACCGGCGGTGCCTTCTCCTTCACGGGTAGGCTCCTGCTCAATCTCAAGGTATGCCTGGATGCGCTCGAGGCTTTTTTCATTACTCGAGACCATTGCCTTCAATGACTTCGAAGTCGTTGAACACCCTGACCTATCACCTACCCTACTCGTCAGTATCGTGATTCATAACATCTCGAGCCGATAGCGCACGCACAGGATCATGTTGCTAAAGGCGGCTGAAGACATATGAGTACCGTGTCCGATGGTCCTGCGATACTACTCAACGGCCACTACTCACCGGCCATGGCAAGCGAGAACTCGACATTGGATGCGCCGATGACTGCGGCGCCTGGCCTATAGACCATGTAGACCCCGAGACCAGACGGGAAAAGGGCGGCGAGCGCGTCACTGCGCGTACTGATCCAACGCTTGAAGCCGTAGTACATCTTATCCGAACGCGTATAGTTCTTGATGCGCTTATACGACTCCTTGCGGAATGCAGCTTCCACACTGTATGCTCGAATAGATGCTATACTACATACCAGTACAATGTTCTCGGATGGGTATCGATCAGACTCACTCAAACTGGCCATGGCAGCGCCAAAGTGGCCGAGTACAGGTGCCTTCTTATTGCTCATCTCTCGCTTCACCGGTAATTGCACTTTCGTGTCGATATTACCAAACCAAGCCCCGACGCAAAAGACCGCGATGCCAGGGAAGACTACGGCGGGAGCGATGAGCGCAATAGCAACAAGCTGGCTGATCAGTTGCGCGGTGACGCTCACTGTGCTCAATCAATACACTAACGCACACGTCATAGGGGAGATCAACGCACTGAACCACCGGGATTCTCCCGCAAGCTGTCCAGCAGTCGCTCTGATGTCCTTCGTAAAGCGGGTGATCACCCTAGACACTGGCTTCTGGTCTAGCCATCGCAGCGTTGTGCCAAGGATAGAGTCGGTGAGAAGGGCGTAGATCTTCTTGGCTGCTCGGAGAATCCCAAATACGTAGGTGGCGCTATAAATGAGATACGAACCTGTGGTGCAGATAACAACAATGACGAAGTTCGTTCGTAGCTGTGCGGGAACACGATGGCAGCGCCCTCACTAGATGACATCCACATCTCCCGGAAGTGAATACGCATCTGCCCAGCGACCTACCCAGTATGACTGGTTACATGTGAGTAACACGCTCGGGTCCATATATACACGAGTACTGACTTGTAAGCTCACAAGGTTATGACATCCGAAGATGAAATTGAAGAAAGAGAGCCAAGATAGTACAGGGTGCTTGCCCTCAAGACCCGCCCGGGAGAGGTTGACTGCCTGCAGTCGTGAGGATCGTACAATATCACATCAAAGTATATGTAGCTCACGAGCGTGCAGGGAGACGTGACCTTCCGCGACTTCTTCCTTCACGACCAACTTTCCGTCGGCCTTGGCAGTCGCAGGATTGTCCGAATCCTCGGGCTCTTCGATCTCTTCGTGAGGATCTCTGTTTCTGGAGCGACCTCGTCAGCCAGTTCCATATCCTTAGTCGGCCCGCACCATCGTCCCGGTCTGCCAAGCGTCCGCGTCAGTTGTCTGCCGCACAATAACGTATAACGTCGGCACGTACGGTGGTGAATGTATAGTACTGCATTGTCACATCGCCCACAAACGGACCGAGGAACATCAACAGACGAACAGACACCAAACCCAAGGTCACACCCTTGCGCCTTCTCCGCCCGACTTGAGATACCTATCCAGAACATGAGTGGCGGTGGACAGCAAACGAGAGTGGTCCTCTTACGCAAGAAGCCGATTGATGCCCACAGGCGCAAAGAACGAAGTACATGGTGCTTCCGCTACGATGTTGAGGAGAGCCAGACCGGACGCGTAGAGCTATACTTTGCATGAGTGAGCTGCACACGTCCTGTAGCTCGAGTACACACATAGGTCAAGAAGAGCACAAGGACGAGTATCTCGTCCTTCGCCATATGTCCTGGGTGATTGCGCGACTTGACGACGCGCACGAACTCGTACGTGTAGAGGAAGAGTAAGGCGAATGCACATATTGCCCGAGCTACTCTTCAGGCGTAGATCCTGATTCCACCGAGCGAGAGGACATGCACGCGTAGGCTTTTGGGGGTCATGTTTTGCTGATGTGGATGGGTGACCTCGGAAAGTGTGCTATGCAAGGCACGAGATTTAGATGAAAGGACCGCGATGCCCATCGATACGGCTGCAAAGTACAGGTATCATCCGTATATCCCTCCATAATCTGCAATACGATGTATCAGTTAGAGAACTCGAGCACCAGGATAGGTCTACGCACGGCATAGGTGTGTCCTCTGGCGTGATGATATAGGTAACCGCGTTCACAACGACCTGTGAATCCATGGCTTGGGGTAGTCCACAAACGACCGCGGGGCAATCAGCGCGCGACGAAGGTGGGGGATCTATACAACTAGAGCGAAGCTCGTAGTTGGCAGTCAAGCTCGAACCAAAGAACCTAGCGGCATGGCATCGGTGGACAGTTGAGAGGAGTCTGTAGGCGCTCGATAGCCATCAGCGCTTCTCGGTCGCGTTTGCACGCCCATTCAGTCGGAAGTTGCCATTTGATGGGGAGAAGCATGAGGTGGACACGCCGTTCGGCGAGCGGTGGCCACAAGACTACGTTGCGTAAACATAGATAGTATGTGACAAAGTGGTAGATTTGGGTAAGCGTAAGCCGGGTCTGGGTATCCCAAGGCGTAGCCAAAGTCATGATCGTGTGAGGGAGAGGTTCGCCCGCGTCGGCGTTTGATGCAGACTGCGCTATCAGGCGCTGGCCGCGCCCACGCGAAGCACGCGCGATTGCGTCGTCGCGCTACCCATCTTGGACGCGTCGACCATCATCGGTTCTGTACTGGAGAGCTACAGGCAGCAGGGTTGAGTCTCGTCTTAGCATGCAACACACGGCTGTAATCCGATTGTGGCACCACCAACTTGCACCTGGCGCGGTACTCGAATTGAGTGAGAAGCGTACTATTCGCGATCATCCTCCATTCTGATTCTGTCGTCGAACCAATGCAGCTCGGGAGAGAGAGTGCCGCTCTCGCACGATTTATTTCTGGCCACGTTAAGTGCCTCAGAGGCCTCGGTTCCCAATACCGGTACAGTCTGCATCTTGCCGCGATTTCTCATCCTCTTTCTCTAGAATACTTGTATCGGATCCGCTCGCATGCTTGTCATTCAACCCATCTTCTTTGCGCCTTGAAGCTAGATCATCCGGGTCTCGTCATCTATGTTGAGGTCTTCACTTTTACAAGTCACGCCGGTGTACACTTATCTAGCTTGGATATCTACAGCGTTAGTATCTAGGCCGCGTGGTTCACTGTCGAACGCCATGGTCAACTACGGGCACTTCTGGGGAAAGTGCGCTACGAGCTGATGATACCCTTGACTAGCTACCAAGGCAAGTGTCAAAGGAACCTGTTGTGTTCAAGATGTTCCGCCTTGATCGCTGTATGCTCTCGACAGTTTACCGTGAGAGTACACGCACGAGAAACCGAGCTTTGCACCAAAAGAGCAACGTGATGATATGAAAGTGTACGTGCGCAATTACTTTGAAACGAGGGCGACTGACATACGTAACGTGCAGCATAATGCAATAGGTTCGGAAGTTGCTAACTGGAGCATACATGATTCCGACGACTGGCATTCTGCCTCGGTTTTTTATGTTCAAAAACTTTGTATGCCGTTCCGTCAAAGGCGACAGTTTAGACATATACGACTGCACGCAGGTGGCTTAGCTAACTTCCAGAGCAAGAGACCGGCTACTTGAAGCAGCATGAATGATACCACACGTGGACTATGGGATCATTCAGATATGCCAAAGTCTGTATAGAAGACTTCAGCGGTAAATCTAGTCGTAATTAGTACTAAATCAAGTGACCGGATAGTACAACAGAAGACACGCACTGATTGCCTTCGAAAAGGACGTAGTCTTGCGTGATCGCTGCATACAAAACCTTGAGTCCCTGCAAGGCCAGAAGGCGTAGCTGTATGTATCCCGCTCCCGAGCGGTAATGGCGTAGGACAAGGACATGCTCTCTAGGCAGACCGTTTGCGATCTGCAGCTTGCGTCCGACAGTTACTTCTTCGATGGCACGCCGGTCGAGGTACTGGACAAACTCCTTCAGATACGGAGACAGCTGCTGCGTCATTGCATCCTCGTATGCGCCTGGTATAGCCAATATACTGCGTTCGACCTTGAAGAGCTTCTTCAACACGGCTCGCATTGCGACAGATGAGTCAGACAAGATGATTGGGTCGGCCATCATGGGGTCTCGATGGGCAGGAAAGCTGCCGTATCGAGGAGATGAAACATAGGTACTGTCCAGAGAGCCTCGATTAGTATAGTGCAAGTAGTAAAGTAGACGTACTAACACATCAGTTGGCAAACACTCTGAAGCAAAACTGGGCGGGGCTCCACTAACATCATCGTAGAACACCGTATTTCCTCGAACCTGAAACGTGCAAATCCACAAATAAGCAGCACATCACGCAGGTAAGCTACTCAGATACGAACGTCGTATTGCTTTGCCATCCTTGAGCGGGTTACGGTGTCGCACGGTCACAGAGGATGATGTAGAGGAGTCGCAATCAGAGGAACCGCTTGGGGGATTATATACATCGCTAGGTCTGAGACTCTAGCCTGCGCCGGAGTACTTCATAGAAGGACAGAAGATGGCGTGATGTAACCGGAGCGCCGCTATCATTTCACCGGGTATGGCTTCGGAAAATCGGAGCGCGCGCACACGCCTCCGAGCTTCCCGCGCTACTTCTGCGCACCCGCGCCCATGTCCTCCCTCGCCAATCCCCGGGTCTCTTTCTTCACTCTCTACACATGTACATGGCAAGCGTAGCACACCGTCGATGCTGTGCGAGACTAACCAAGCGATAACGACGTAGCGGCTTCGGGCCGCGGGGTGTGTGCCATGCCACAGATCGCGTCGTCCTCTCTCGTCCTTCGACTTGTAACTTACTGATTCAAACGGAGGAGCTGTTCATCATGTGTATGCTTGCAAACTTCTGTCTGGATAGTACTGGTAGTCTTCTGCACTGAGTTTTCCAGCAGAAACTTGATCAATGGTATATCCCGTCGCTGCTGAGCACTACATACCTAGAGAATGAGCTGTCAGATACTTCGGCTATTAATTCGGGATACTGATCATCAAAGAATAGGATTCAGATATCAGATAGACAAGAGAGGACGGCGCAATCTGTGGTATGGAACGCGGCAAGCCACGTGAGCGCGTCACCATGCGGCTCAAAGCCCCCACGTTGTTATCTCGTGGTTAGTCTCGCACAGCGCTGACGGTGGGCTACGCGTTATTCATGCAGATGTGTATGGGTGAAGTGAGGGACAAGAAGACTGGCGCGGGAGGACATGGGCAAGGGGTAGGTAGGCTCCGGGCGCGTCGGCCGCGAATCCAACTTGATCCTCTGCCTGGGGTTTGCCGAGGAGCTTCAGAGGCGATTCAAAGCTGTTTTGGTGAGGCCCTGTCGGGTTAAGCGTAGTGCATATGACGATAAGTCAGCGTAGGCCTCTGGCCGTCATCACTGCGTGCGTCTATTCGTACTGCATATTGACAAGCGACAGCCACCAAGACAGCACTGCCCTCAATTGCCTCAGTACACTCCTTTTCGGGTTGATTGGTCCGGCCCCGTGCCTACGAGCGCTCGCAGGCCCGGAGGACCCTTGGCGCGGGGATGCAGAAGTACTTTGAAGTAGCGCGGGAAGCACGCGCTCCCGATTTTCCCCAACGTTCTGTCTGCCATACTTAAATAACGCGGCGTTCCAACACCGATGCCCGTCAGATTCGGCTTGGCTTGACGTGCAGTTCAACTTCTTTGAAGCGAGATAAACATTAAAGCAGTCGTACAAGGGACTCGTACTCGCGGGTTGGTGATGTAGAGGTCGCTGGAATGGAAAGAAAGTCTTAGTGGGAGCTCCGCCACGTAGTCGTGACAGCCCACCTCAAGGGACAAGCTCTCCAAGCAGCTCTCCGTCTGGCTCGGGAAAGCTTCAGTAACGGGGCGCTTCGCACCTCTGTGCGCCCCTGTGTTCGCACGAACAATTGTGCACAATTCACCAGATGAGCGCGCCTACGGCGCTTCCCTTTTCTACAAGCCGACTCGATGTCTTCCTGCTTACGCGCAGGCCATACGGACTTGGCCTAGCTGGCCTACGAGAGTACGTAGAGCAGTGTCGGCTACTAGTTCGCTGGTGAGGTTGGTTGAGCTCGCAGGGCCGAAAACGCGGTCAGATAACCTTCCGTTCAGAAGCGCCGCCCATAAACGCCTCGCGTATCGCGGATGATTGCGCGCGCTCTGGGCCCGCGGACTCGAACAGCTGTACGAGGGAAAGCTGAGTGACCGAACCTTTCTAGAGTAGGCCAGCCGAGCAACCACCACGCGAAGCGTCATTCAGTTTCCTAGGGTGGTGGGTGGGATGAACAACCTGCGCGACGCGGCTTGTGCTCGTCGTGGTGTGAGGAAAATTCGCTCTCGGCTTTCCCCGAAGCCGCGTATGTCTCTTCTTGCATTGCTAGCCTCGTGCTAACCTCAATGATTCAGATCTAGAATCGCGGCCTCTCTCGCGGCGATTCCCGACTCTTTCCGAGTTTCCCTTGGCCACCCGAAAGCGGCCACTCGTACCTCGCATCTGCGTGCGTATAATGTGGCTCTGAGTCGTCGAGTAACTATCAAAGATACTGACTGAGCGATCTCCAGAACCCTAAAACATCCGCGAAGACCATGCATAATGCATAACTGCCGGTCACTAATCGTCGGGCAGTAGCCGGCTAGCTTGGCTAGGTTTCCTGCAAGTTTCCTGCCCTTAAAACCTGTCCAGGCACTGCTCAACCGGGGTTTGCTCAGGCTGTGCCGGGACGCCGGATGACGCAAATAATTGATCCGGTCTCGAAACGCGGCGTCGAGCCTACGTCGAGCGGAATCAAGTCAACGCTAAGTACATCAAGTACACGGCGAGTGCATAGCCCAAATTGGGTGGAAGTACGGTCCCGAGCGCGAGCCTGGTTGAGTCAACATGCTTGCCAGTATCGTGCGGGTGGGGGCCGCGCAAGCAGTAAACACAAACACCAGGCTTAGCGCATTTAGCGACGAACTGGATACTTCCTCGAAGTCTCCGATTGAGAATATGAGAAACTCAGACGCTACAGAGCAAGGAAATAAACTAGGTTCCTGCGTCTCAGGAAAGCGGGATTTACTTTCGCAAGCACGATTGAGTTCCAGATCGATAAGATATCGGGTGGCCGTGATAGAGACCGCCGTGATCGGGCGTGGACGGGCCACGAAACTCAGACTCGTACCTTCATCAACATCTGAGTGAATTAGGTTGACGACGCCACTGTGCGTCCGTGTTTCAGTTCGTCCATACACACCGGACTACACGAGCGAAGTTGCGCAATACTCAGCGATTCAACAGGGGTCACAGTCGTTAGTATTTGCGCAGACCGGTGAGTTGTACCATCCCATGTCCACGCCCTGTTTGTCCTGTCGGCGCCATCTGAATGCTGCCCTAGCATCTGCATCTGATCAGCTGGCGAATCAACTATGCTCACTGTGCTCATGCAGTACCGTCCCCCTCCCTTGCGCGCTGCCCATCCTCGCTTCATCACGCCGACATGGCCACAAACTACACTACAACTCCTTCGGCCTCACGTCCCGACCACCACAATCTTAGCTCTGCGCATATGCCCCCTCTCCCTTTGACTCGCGACTACCTGCGCATCGCCGGCGGTTGGGTTCCTTTTTATCTTGGCAGTGTACCCGGCCGCCACTATACATTGTCGGCTTTCCATCATCTGGGAACTCGTCAACCAGGCGACTGCGCTCATTCATCCGCGGTAGACGCCTGTCTAGTCTCCGAAACACCCACGCACCTTCAATCTTCGATCTCTACCTCTTACTTTCTTTCCACAGAGTCGCCCGCTGCACTGTCATGGCGGCCGGCCAGCCCACCGCAACAGTCCTTTCCTACGCCGGGGCCATCTTTGCCCTCGTCATTGCCGCCTACTGTATTGGTACCAGTCTCTACTGTCCGCTCGGTCCCTTCCGTTGGTTCAGTGTCCCGTGCACCTTCCTCTTCATTCGGCAATCGGTCACTATCTCCTGGTCGTCGACCTTCAACGCGTGGTAAGCGGTTTACCCATACCTGCGATAGGCAGACCGTCGTTCATATGCCTCTAAATCAAGAACATCTAGACGTCGAGCTTCCACCGTCACCACGAGACACGCCTGAACAGAGCGGGGGTTCTCATGACAATCGACGGGTAAGCATGTTAGTCTGCTTCGATGACATGACGACTAATACCCAATGGTACAGTCAGAGTCGCAAGGGCGGTTGAGATTGAAGGCGGCTGTAGGTTATTTCCGCACGATTGCCGAGTTCACCAGCAAATCCCAACGCTTGAATTCCAGTGTACCAATTGTGCAGCATCTGGTAAGAAGTGTGAAGAGGCGCGCCCATGCAGCCGATGCATCAAACGCGGACGTAGCAGTACTTGTGTGAACCATGTGCGTAAAACGCGTCAGAAAGGTGTCAAGAGAGGTGAGTCTATCATCTTACACACGGGACAACGCTAACGCATGCCGGGTTAGGTCCGTATAAGAAGAAAGTACTCGCCGCCGATTTGACTATCTCCCAAGTGCGGGAGATGTATCTCAAAATGAGAGCGGAAGGCTTGCCATTAGGTTGGTAGACGGAGAAGCTTGTGTCCACGTCAACTCTTGATTTTTCACCCTGACACCAATCTGTCCGTCCTAGACATTGATTCACCACTGCTCGCAGAGTCTTCCCCGGATCCTTCCATGCTCCTCGACGCGTCCCTGTATGCGCCGCGTGAGGGATCCATAGGTCCTAGGGCGAACCTCGTCACAAATCTTTCACCACGAGGCACCGCACAATTGACGCAAAAGGGTGCACAGGGTACCGGTTCCATCGTTGTGGAGCAACGTAACAATGAACCTGGTAGCTCGGGCGCTAAATTGTCAATGCCTCCGAACGGCAGTCTGCTTGTTGACCAAGCCGCGGCGCGGGGCGATGTCACATTACCTCCTAGACAGCGGAAGAATCGTAAGTCGAGTGACTTGCGATCAAAGACCTACAGCACATCATCTGACCGATGCATTTAGGTTCAGGAGAAGACAGTGTACGGTAGTTTGGCCGCTTCGAAGCCTCCGCTCGTTTCTTCATCAGCCTTTACACACATTACCGCACCGGGATAAACACGTATATTTTCGTTCCTTAATACTCACTTCGATGAAATGGGTAACATCGACCACCCCTAAACCACATGAGAGCGTATGCACTCCGGAATTGACGGCTCATCCTGGCCCTTTCTGCAAAAAAGCCTCGACCCATACAAGCCTTGGGTAAACCAAAGAAAAACCATTCTATCGCCCGAAACTAGAGACAGCCTGATACGTAACGATATGGGCCCCCAGGTATTCCCTACGAATGTTTGGCTGTAGCCCGTGGAGGGGTCGATGAATGGCCGTAATGATGTGATCTCCCCTGCGGCAGGTCCGTAGCTACATGACTACGTGCCATTATTGCTCAAGTTGAAGTAGAATGACCCAACATCACGTACCAATCACCTGAAAGAATTGAGGACCACGTTGCTGAGCCGCTTGACGGTGTGGAATCACAGTGCAGGCTCTTCAGGATGATTCTCTCTCATTGCATCTGCGAGGGCCGCGAAGATGCGTTCCTGAGTGTGTGCCAAGGCACGGTGATTTTCGGGGCGGGGCCTCCAGGATTGTACTGTGAGAAGCTGTCAGACGTCCTTCACTGGGAACCGAGTGAGTCACATACCGCATACATCCCGCCAATTCCAGAAATCGCAAATGTCTTCCAGCGAACAACGTCCCATTTCACGCAAACTCGGCGGCCCCGAATTCACGCTTGACCAGATACGTTCACATGCCTCGCCATCGGTCGATTTTGAATCAAGATATAGGGAGCGATTGAGGTTATAACTTCTCGTTGGGACAAAATGCCGACAACGGTGAGCGATGGGCATGTACCTTCGCGGACATCAATTTTGGCAACCAACCTGTTCGCCATAGGCGCACTGACCAGAGTCTACACCAGTTTCGCAGCCACCCCGCTAATGTCACACTCGGCAAGAGTAATTCGCGTAACCAGAGCCAGTTCGGTACGTAAGAAGAATACGAGAGCGAAGACAAAGTCATGGTCGTGGTGAGAACGCAACCCGCGTCTGCGGCGATCGTTTTAGTGACAACGCGGCGACCATGAGGCTACAGCTCACGAGATGCAGTACACTTGCCTCTGCCGCTTGTACATACAGTACCAGGCAAAGCGCGCACCCTCTTCTAGCCCTGAACTGCTTTATACCAAAGGAAACGCCCCAACTACTTGAAACAATGTAGTCAGATGGCTACGGGTGGGTTAGGGCAATCAGTCACGTCGAGTATTGACTTGAAATGTACACCCCTTCCAACGCATGTAGTTTCATATACGGTATAACAAGTAGCCATCGCTACGATTACGGGGATTGAGAGCTTGAGCGGCCGGATGTCCGATGAGCGCTGGGCGGGCTCCGGAACCACGATCTGCGCAATGTAGCAAAAGCGGTAGCGATGCGCTAACCAATCGTGCTGAAGCATGCTTTCACGACGGGGTCTCTACCCTGTGCCAGAACACGAATGGAGTGAGCGATCATTTCAGACAACGACGGGCGAGGGAAAAGAACGGGCAGCGTGAGCGGATATACTATGTGACGCAAGTAGCTCGTGTTATTTGGCTGTCTTCGGTAGCTGGCCGGGTGTTCATATAAGTAAGCAAACTTTCTGGTCCTTAGGATAGTCAAGTGCGCAGATTGGAGTAGCCGAGGCTGGGATCCGCCATCGTCGAACTGAATACGATAGGGACGGGTGTCATACTTCCCCTTCGCGACTTGTGACACTGCTCCCATAGCTAGGGAGTCAAAGCTCTTGCGCAAATACAGGCACAGCCGTCAATGACGCAGGCCATGTTCCAAAGAAGATGCATTGTCTACGATGTGGGAAGGTATACGAGGATGAGGACACAGATCGAGGGCGGCGTCAGCTAGGGTGCGATGCGATTGAACATCGCGCGGCGCGAACCGGCACGAGCAACCGTCGTCCTTATTTCAGTTTAGGCTGCGACTCGCCGCGCGCTTGTGTCCTACCGTGACGAGCGGACATGTCCCTCGTAGTCCATCGTCATCTCTAGATGTCACGACTTCGCACACTCTACTCTATAAATACTCATACTCGTATCTAATGGCTCGCCTGGGATGGTCGAACCTCAATCGTACTCCTTCGAGAAGGCTTCGCCGCTCATGTCATACTAGGAACGGCTCGTGACGCGAGCGTAGTAGCCGGAGGATGACTGTTATTCGCTGCAGGATGACAAGGTCGTAGCTATATAGCGGCAAATACGGGCGACGGTGCGCTATGCCATTTGTCACGAGCGTTAAACGGTGCGTTTGTACCTCTCTTGCACGCGCTTTGTGGCCGGCTACGGCGGATCCTTTCTCGCTTCAAATCTTTTCGGTGGAAGGTCGCAGCGGTTTGAGATACTGCTCTAGCCGCTGGGACCGCCCCGTGCGTTGAACCGTTTACATGGAGACGTGTCGGGCCAACCTGGCCACACCACATCCCCAATCGTCTAGATCTGATGAACCATTTTAGAACCAAACTCGATGGGAAGTCAGGCTGGACGTACCACGGCTGAATGACGCCGGCTTCCCCCCTCCTCTCGGACACCTCTGAGTCTTCGAGCTAGAAATGTTACATCACGGCGTCAAGAGGCCGACATCATGAGTGCAATATATCAGCCATGGAGCATGCAAACAAGGGGACTGCTGTGCTTGCATAGCCTGTAAACATGCTTGACTACGAAGACATTCAGCATCTCGCGCGGCGGGAAACCACAATGGGCCTGAATATCAGCATCAGTACTGAGCACGACATGTGAGACCGTCTCGACCACGACCGAACCTTTACAAAGGATAGTCGTGTAAGATTCGAAATACTGAGTTGAGTGCTCTGCATCTGGGTGACGCCTACTCGTACGTAGGCTCGCTACGGCCGTCTTGTACCTTAGTCTAAGCTTAGCAAGCCGCCGGTCGGAGTGATCGGAACGGCAAGGTTCGGGCCCGGCCTCGGGCCGACGTTAGAAGCCCGGGGCCCTCCGAGCCCAGGCTTCGCGCGGATCTCGAGCTGCTGCCAGTGCTCTCGGCCAGCACTTCCGGTGTACGGCTCGTCTCCATGCTCGTTTGTCATAGCAATAGTGCAGTGTCCTGGGATCTCTCCAGTCACCCGCACGAGATAATGCTCGGCCGGACTGCGTACTAGCAGACTACCCGGCCCCTACCGAAGCCTGAGCTACCACGTCTCGGAAACTGCAAGCGCAAGCTTAAATTGTGCTTGACCCGCGGTTTCGACATCCCGGAAAGCACGTAGCTACGATGAATTCAGGCGCCCGGAGCGCGTCGTTCGCGATCAGGTCGATCATAATCTAAGAACCGACGGTGGTACTAGGCTGTGGTAGGTGCGCTTCGTCCCTTACCTTACCTTGACCTTACCCGAGATGGTGTCGAGGTCAAATTATACGTGCGATGTGCTGCGCTCAAGCCGTCCGTACGCGTTATGAATTCCAGCACTCAGTCAATGTATTGTATATCATCTACCGTCCAGATGCTCTGAGCTTTCATTGCTGGGTTCGGGG
Source organism: Peniophora sp. CBMAI 1063 (assembly GCA_900536885.1). NCBI lineage: Eukaryota > Fungi > Basidiomycota > Agaricomycetes > Russulales > Peniophoraceae > Peniophora > Peniophora sp. CBMAI 1063. Next base: position 9,014 of record UWZB01000256.1, on the reverse strand, counting down.
TACGCCGGGGTACATACACCGCGGGGCCTGGGTTCTTTTCACGACTTGCTACCTTAACGCGTCGGGTGACTTGGTACGGTCCTCGCTTGGGCTCACGCGCGTGTGGCTATCCTGTACTATGAGAATACAGAAAGATGGACAGTGTGCTGTACAATGTAGCAGAGGATGACGCGCACCGGGTGCAGCGCCCACTGCGAGCACGAGGCTCACATCTTTGATGGTCTGATCGGACGCGGCCGCCGAACGCGTAGGACCTGTTGCAGCCGCTAGTCCTTGCAGCTTGCAGTCCCGAGTCTAGTCTAGCCCTCAGCGCTGACCGGTTACTAGCATCGCGCGGCGAACTTCGCTCCATACGATGTACGAACGAGGTCGACGCGGGTGGTCAGCAACATCAGCAACATATCTACCGGAGACGTGGAACATAGCGTCAAGGCATCGGAAGGACCGTCAGCCGCAGCGTCCAGGAACTTCGCTCTTGCGCGCGGATCGCCGGACATTGCCGAGGAGACTCTGTGGCGGGCGCAGAGCGTCGACTGGCTTCGACCAAAACCACCACGACGGCCGACATCGGAGGTGATCTACCGCACCCGCGTGTGCAGGAAGCTACTCGACGTCGTGGGTCAAGGCGGCAAACCTCACACCACTAGCGGCTTCTAGACGCAGTCAGGGTTGCGACGACGGGGAGGGCGAAGTTGGCGACGGACGAGTTCTCCCCGTTCCCGAACGTGTTAGTGGGGCTTCGTGATCTTCAAAGAATCCGGGGTAAGAGACTGGGGACAAGATGGAGTCATAGTTCATACGCGTCTCGGTGTCGTAGAGTATATTGAATTCGTATTTTGATCTTCACTCACTATTGAAGTTGTGTTTCCGAGTCGTGTCAGCATCTGTTCAGGACACCGCGAATGGCAGCCTCCCTCGGCGCTCGAAGAGACTTCACATTCTTCTGAGTAACGAACTCCGTCCGTTTGGAGACGGGCATTGATACAACTCGGTACATAGCATTCCAATTGAAGAAAAACACAGACGAAAGATACACGCAAAGTATGGTACACGGGCGATCAGACAACTTCGGTTTACATCCAAGCAATACTCATCCCTTGTTGCTACCCGACCCGGCCGACTTGAGCTATGAAAGCACATTAGTCATACCCGCTATATGTACCACGATGACTTACCTATGCTCCATATCTAGCGAGCACGGGACGGGCTAGATTGAGGCGAGGGGTACGATGTGCTAGCAGTCGACTAAGATGCCTTTGTCGGGGAGGATGCAGAAGACTTCGCAGTGGACATGACGTTGCTCCTCCGGAGATACCACTCTTTAAAGCTGGGAGCGGGCCACGGGCCGCTATCCCAAAACGGGTTAAGTATCTGAACAGATTGTACACCAACTGATTTGCGTATCAGTGCTGGGTTACGATCTACCTTGGAATAGCCATCACACACCGTCGACGACCCCTTCCTCTAGATAGCCGCAATCCCAATCATCCGCCATCTCGTGATCCTTCACGTAGCCACGGCAGCCAAAGAGCGTACGATCCGTGTTCTTCATGTACTCAGGCTGGCGCGACTGCGCGTCCCAGCCGTGAAGGCAAAAGGGCATCCGATGCTCGACGCCAGAGTGAAGAGTGGGGGGATCGCGTCCTCCGCCGTTGAAATACGGGTATCGACGGTCTACGCCCTTGATGTTTCCGGGCGCGACGAGCGGGTGGTAGTCCGGGCGAACGGGTGCATGCGACATGGCAAGAGGGGAGATGAAGTCGATAAAGCATCTTTCGCACCCGAGAGATTTATAGTGTGTAGTCGACGTCAGGTGCCCGACGCGGTCTTCTCAGCACAGTCAGTCGGCCGTTGCCGAAGTCACTTCCCACCCATCCTTCCGGAAGCCATACCAGAGCCATATTGACCCTGTACGATCAACGTTCCTTAGCTACTATATGCTCTGAGCTCAAGAGTTTCCTCCTAAGAGTCTCCTCCCTTTCTTAGCTTGGGCGTCCCTATGAACCGTCGCGAAGAGGTTCGCCGTCAGCGTATCGAGTCGGAGCAGCGTCGCCGCGACGAGCTTCGGGATGGTTACCGCCGGCTCAAGGACGTGCTCCCGGTGTCGAACCAGAAGTCATGCAAGCTTGCACTTCTCGATAGGGCGACGACACATATTTGCCACCTCGAGATGTCCCACACGCAGCTCTTGACTCGTCTCCAGCAGGTCGAGGAGGAAACACTTCGTCTGCGCAAGTAAGCGGCAACACTCAATTCGCCCTTCATATCGGACTAGAGCACTGACGAATCGCCTTTAGGCTCACGGAGCGGCTCGTGTTCAGTACCGCCGATCAACGACAAGCGCTTCTCGAGCAGCAGGCTAGCGCGCGCTGATTTCACCTGCTTTCACTGGGACCTTGACAACTACCACGACTCATCAACGCCCCCTATGCTCGATGGGCCTTTCGATGACTCTGCGCAAGACTCCTAGTTTTGGATCCACAGACACTTGCTATCCCGCGTCTTACCTAAGCGGACTTTAAGACGACACACTATGACCACGGCACTGTGCATCTGCGGTGCACGTCCACATTCTTTCTCACAAGGGTTCACCTTGGAGGCCAGTGGCCTCCGTGCGGTCGTCTACCGCCCCCCCGCAACTCGAGCTGCCCCATCGACGTACGGCTCATACGCTTTCGTTTGCACTCATACAGCGCCGACACCATGCATGTGTATACGGTCCCTGGCGGACCACGGTATCCGCATCCGTCATCGCAGAGACCGCGGCTTGAGAAACGTGCCATGCGCGCGAATCGCCGTGGTCTACTCTACCTTGCACATATCGCACCCAGCATGTCTGTATGGCCATCTCTGTCAACACCTTGTGCGCACCGATACACTGGCTCATGAACCGCAATCTGCTGATATGCGGCGACGCAACGCCCCCGCTCGGGTTTTCCCCCGTCACGTCCCCCCTCCACGTCCGCGCTGATCCCGTGTATTACTTATCTTAGTTTATGCTTGCACGACCACCCATTCCTCACCAGCCACACACCTGCATCTCGCACCTACAGCACTTACACCAACGTCTCGCACCTCCTCGCCTGAGGCACAACGCCGCTATGTTCCCGCGCGCAACGGATGGGCTAGGCACGTGGCGGCATACACTCGAGATTCACTACGGGGATCTTGTTCACAACGAGCGGCTACTGCCAAGTTGGTGCGCCTCGCCATGTCAGGCTGTGCGCATAGCCATGGGCGCCTCGCCTGCCAGCTGGGACGCTGGGCGCCCATGCCGTTCTACCTGCTTCCAATCCATACTATATGTGCTGCTTCTGCCACCCCCTCTTCTCCCTCTCTGCTGCCGCTGTATACGCTGTATACTTCCTGTTCATACTGCATACTGCTGACCCTTGCCTTACTTTCATACATACATCATGGCCAATAGTCACTGTCCTGTTCGTCCATATAATGGACGAGTACGGCGTATGGAGTACATACAGAGCCAAAAAACTGTAAGATAAATGGAACGTATGGAACGGCAAGAAGAGGAGGAGGCGTACTACGTGGAGCCACGGGTCGAGTCGTATGTAAAAACCGAGGGGAGACGGCTAGGGCGTGCGGGCCGAAGCCGGATTCTTGTTTCCATATCCGCCAGGGCATCTTGCCTCCTCTTTCCATCTTCTTTCCACTCCGACCACCCAGTGCACTAGCAGCTCTATCGCTCGCATGTCTCTGCGTGCGTGTTCTTCTTTAAGAATGCCGTCCATCCTGAATCTCAAGTTCGAGGTGAAGCCCACATGCAGTTCCCCGCGCTCGACTGATTTCATCTCATGCCCGCCAACGAACAGGGCAACTAGTCCTTTATCGCCTTTTCCAACCTCGGCGACACGGACTCGCTCACCAAGACCTGGAAGGTCTGTGCGCCGTCGTGGACACTGTTATATCACATATACTGGCCACACGTCTAGGTCTGGACCAAGGTAGCCGGCTACCCCGAGCAAGGCCAGCGTCTGGAGAACTTCACGTGGTGGCTCTGGCACCTGCAAAACCTGATGGTCGACACGGACAACGCCAAGTCGATGCGCGAGTTCAAGAAGCTGTCCAAGGTGATGGGCACCAAGCTCGACAAGGAGAAGGGCCGGTCGATCGAGGAGCTCGAGGCGCCCAGCTTCCGGCGCACGGGCAGCACCGACCTGCTCATCGCCCGCGCCCACGAGAAGGAGCGCTCGCGCGAGGCACAGCAGTCGGCGCGCCCCAACACCATCAAGCGCACGCAGTTCACCTTTTCCATCGACGGCCCGTCTGAGCCCGCCTCCGCGCAGCACGTCGACAAGCCCGACCTCAAGCCGTCGGCTGCATTCCGCCGCACCGGCCCGCGCACCGCACGCCAGCCCCAGCAGCAGCAACCACAAGAAGCCGTCGAGCAGCCGCTCACTCAGCGCAGCCGCAAGCAATCCGTCTCGGTACCTTCCGCGCCCGCGCCCGTCCAGGTGGACGAATTTGCCGCGCCTCGTTTTCCCTCGTATCTCTCGTCCGACATTGGGTCCGCCGCTCTTCTGTATGCTGTGCCGACACTCGCGAACAGCAACCCGTACGGCGAGGGTGTGCGCTCGAGCTCGACCAACCACAACGCGTTCGCCGTTTCTATGTAGGCCGATGATCGAGCCCGGCATCGACGAGCTCATGGACGACACGCCACCGCAGGATAGAAAGCCTACCCACAGCTGGGTGCCAATGGACCATGCGAATCCCGCTACCGATACGCCTACACCCGCCACCACTGCTGCTCCGGTTGCTTTGACGTTCGCTACAGCTACGACTGTGACCCCCCCCCCTCCCACGCCCTCTGCCTTTGCGCCCCAACCTCCCACGAGTAGTGCCCCCACCCAGCTCGCCACGACGCCGGCTTCAAAGTCCGTGCTCTGCGTCCGTACCGACTGTCTCCGCTCCAAGTAGTCTGAAATTCAGTGCTCGAACTGCTATGCGACTCAGGTATCGGTCCCACGCAAACGGACGACGAGCTCGAGGAGGAGGAGCGTGCTGCTAAGCGTCGTCATATTAGCACTGCTAGCTCGACGTACGACACAGCGAACGGCTCCGAGCCGCCCAGCTCGGCCACCTTGAGCGCGAGCTACGCCACGGCCGTCTCCTCGCTTGCGAACGAGTCGTACAAGATGCCCAAGGTATTCGGCTCGCCGGCCTCGAACGACAAGCACGGCGCGAGCAACGGGAACGATAACGCACAGTCTTCCGGCTAGCAGCAGGCGAACGCGAAAGACTTGAACGGTTATGCGCAGCAGCAGCAGGACGCGGACACCGGCCCGAGCAGGAAGCACGGGTACAGCCAGGAATTCGAACGTCAACGTCTACGGGCCCGCCGACTGTCCTTGCACGCGCCTCGAGTTCTTCTTTCCGTCCTTCTCGGCCTACGGAATGCTCCGCGGCCAGGGAGCCGGCGGCTGACCCCCGCCTCTCCTCCCGCCGACTCGATCACCCTTACCCATCCACTCGCGTGTGATCCTGCCCGAGGATGCGCTGTGCGTTGGTGCACTTGCACTCAGCCCTCACGTCGCGTTCGATCAGGCGGGCAGTAATGATGGGGTGGGGCAGTGCGGGACGGGACGGAGTACGGATGGCAGAGCCAATCTTGGGCAACGGGTGTGGGTGTGTATCAGTGGGGGAGTATCAGTGGGGGAGTGCCGCTTGAAGGAGGGAGCGAAGCATGAGGCGCAGGATTGGGACGCGCTGTTCAATCCATCTTTACAGGACCCAGCGGGGAATGTGGTTCCAGGGGGATGTGGAAGGCGAACTAGGCGCTAGGTGCTCCGCGTGTTCCGATACAAGTCGAACGTTAGACGTGCTGGTTGCGTTTGCTTTTTCGACTGAAGCCGCCGCAGAGCCCCGATCCAACTCTATAACTATCCGATGCTCGCGCTTGAGTGCTATTGACCTCACTTCACGACCCGCGGCGACGATCACGACACACATGACGACCGCCCACGACACGATCTGCGGTTTCGCTCGCCCTTTCGTCTTCCGAGTCGTCTCAGTTTAGTCGCAATTTTTCCGGTCTTCCGGCGTCATTTTCGCTACGTATCCGACACAGCACTATCATTCCTGTGCGCACCCAAGGCCCGCACATATCATCTCTGCTATGCCTCACCAAGTCTCGGTTATAGCTCATTTCGTATTTGCTTCTCCCTGACTCCTAGTTCCCGACCCTCAAATCATCAACTCTACTCTCGACTGCCTGTCTCAGTGCTAAGTATGCACATCCATGACTTCTTGATTATCGCCGCACAGATGCGTTTTCCGTTTCTCTCGTCTCCTTCTCCGCTCCACTCTCACACAATACACCCGGTTTACGTGGGTTCCACAACTATACATTAGCCCCTTTCTGAATCTTCTCTTCAGCCCAGCGCCAGCTACCTACCTTCCTATGACTGCCCATTGGCCCGACCTGCGATCGTATTGAGGAAAACGCTGTAGATCCACCCTTCTGCCCCTTGTTCACGTTCGCGTCTTGACTCAACTGGCTCATCCCGCCTCGACCGATCTCGCCTCTTTCGTCATGGTCCGGATGCCAATTCCTCCAGTCAGAACTCTCGTAAGGCATGTTTACATATCCTGAGGAGCAAGAATCCGAAATGTCGGAATACGTCCATGTCCGGACGTCCAAGCGAGTTTATTTGAGCACAATTTCTATCGCTGCAGTGATGCCGACACTTGAGTGCATCCTGATCGACCATGCGGTGACGAGCTCACCTGCGTCGCAGCAGTCTCCATGTGGAACCGGTACATGTCGCCAGCCGTTCTTTCAGCTTTTGACTACAATTCGCCAATTTGAGGCGTATGTATCCCAAAGAGACTAGATTCATCTTCCCCGTGTCTCACCGTCTCAACAGGTCTCAAGGCTCAGCTTTGTGAGCAGCGTGTGCTCTGATGAATCCGATCGTTCACTATGAAGGAGCGCAGCAAAGATGTATCCAATGATGGACTACTATACCACCCTTCGTCTGCTTCACGTTCGACCCTGTTCGACCGGCGTCCACGCATGCGAGTGCATTCTTAGCTGCGGGATAGCCTACCGTCGCGGTCGCGTAAAGTAGAGAGCTGTTTGGCCGTGAAAGCCCTACATACGCTCGGTCTAGCGTGCGCAATGCGAGCCCTCGTTCCATCCTGACTCGACTTCCGTCTTGTAGCTCACAATCGCGGGCAGCAGAAGATCGTATCACCGGAGCTGCTGCGTGCCGCTGTCTGAGAGCGTGCATATTTCCGGGGCTCTTAGGCATCTTCGCTACCGTCGAGAAGTCTAGCTACGCGCTAGGGCTCGAGAGAGAGACACGCAGCTAGCAAGTAGGCAGATTTGTGCAACTTAGTCTGAGCTCGGCGGGCCGCCGCTCGGAGTTATCGGAACGGCAAGGTTCGGGCCCAGCCTCGGGCCGACGTTAGAAGCCCGGGGCACTCCGAGCCCAGGCTTCGCGCGGATCTCGAGCTGCTGCCAGTGCTCTCGGCCAGTATGGCAGTACTTCCGGTGTACGGCTCGTGTAGATGCTCGCCTATCATATATAGCAGTAGTGCATTGGGCGTTCTGGGATCTCTCTAGTCACCCGCACGAGATAATGCTCGGCCGGGCTGATTGCCTAATACCAGCAGAGTACCCGGCCCCTACCGAAGCCAGAGCGGTGACCAGGTACGATTTTCGCTTGCGCTTGCGCGT
>UWZB01000255.1:16762-31763 GCA_900536885.1 Peniophora sp. CBMAI 1063 | reverse complement strand
ATCGACGAGTCCAGCGTCCACAGCGGCCTCGGTAGTGCTCGGTAGCTCCGGGAGGACCGACAAAGCGCCTATCGAGCGCCGTGAGCCCCATGCAGTCGTGTTCGCCCACCTAGGCTTGAACGATGGCGACGTCGAGAGCGGACAAAGGGACAGCGCCGGGATCGACGAGACCAGTGTCTGCAATGACCCTCGGTGGAGTTCGGACAACGGAGAGCTCGGTAGGGCCGGGCCGGGCCGGGCCGGGCCAGGCCAGGTAGTGAAGATATCAAAGCCACTGTCCCGCACCGCCTAGTCGTACCGCCTAGACGACTGCCACGCATCGACGCGCACGACGCACGACGCACTGGACGTCCTACACATGATGTCAGAATCCGGGCCCCTGTTCCGAGTAAAGCCAGCTCACTTGGGCGCGGAAACACGATCAAGGTCGATCCTAAAGGCAACAGCTTGACGACAGATACAGGCGCAGCTGCAGATAGTTGAGTTGATGCGAGAAAGCGCGTAAGGATAAGGTTGCGTACCCTGCGGAAAGATGTGCTTGCGGTCTACGGTGGCCTGGTTGTTTCCAGTAAGAGTTTGGCGATCATAGGCGCGCCGTTGGGTCGCATACTGGTGCGTGGGGTCGTGAGTGCCGAGCAGCGAAGCGTGGCAGAGTACCACATACACGGAACAGAGTGATGGGTTGATGTGGATGAGATAGTGCCGGCCCTCATGCCGATTCATCGGACGGCTTACATCTAGTCAGTATCGAAGAACGCGACCGGATACTGCATCAAGCTCACCTGTACGATGCCTGGATCCAGCAAGGTCGTCCCAGATATGTGTAAGAGAGTTTGCTGAGTGGCAAATCAGGCGGTCGTCCCACAGAACAAGCTCGTTGACGCTCACCACGAGGGGGACGGTGCAAGATCAGAGGGTCTTCGTCGTCCACGACCGTGACCCTGGTTCGTCTCTGATATCGCGAGTCGCAGAGTGTGTAGCAGCAGCGCGCCGAGTGTCCAAGTAACTTGTCGGTAAACAGTATACGACAGTCAAATGTGAGTAAAGGCAAAGTCGAGAGTCGCCGAAGATGCGCCTAGGAGTAGCTCTCATGAGTACACCAGACGTCTCGGCCAGAGTACAGGCGGGACGTAGGGCATATGATCAAATCGTGATGCCGAGGCCATTTGTCGTCTTAGTGGCGAGGTGGTCGTTCAGGTCGTTCAGGTCAACGAGATCCGAGAGCGCAAGACGCGTCTCCGGCAATCACCGCCATCTTGCACACGAGCTTCAGCGAGAGCGGCGCTTCGGGTTCGGCTCAACACACCACCGCCATCTTCGTCCTCTTTAACTCATGGAGAACTTGGTGTACCTCCTTCCTGCACAACAGACATCATGCCATGCTTCACCTGTTGGATCACCGTCTGCATATTTCATCCGATCGTCGCGTAGCTAGTGCCCCTCGGCGATGTTTGCCTTCATGAGTGACAAACCGACATGGACATTAATCAACATCAACGTTACTACCCAAACGCGCTACTCCCTTCCACGTCAAATCCTGTCTGCAAGCATTTGTGCGGCCTTCTCGGTGACCTTTCTGTGTTCTATTCAGTTCTCGTCTTGTTTAATCATCCAAAAAGATCACCCACATTTTCCGCTTCTCTGTGTCGCCTTGAGCTCTCTCCAATTCTGCCTCCGTCAATTGATATGGTCTGGCTTGGCTTGTCAAGACGTTCAAGACGTCGACAAAGTCTTTTGCCAGGTTGATCCAGTCCATGCGTTCACCTTTAGCCTCACTGTCTATCTCCGCACCCCAACAAAGCAGTGTCAGTACTAGCAGCCGCACCCCGTACAAGCCGGGTGTCAGGCGCTTGCACCAGTCCATACCCGGGTGGGCTTTCAAGTACAGTGTGCCATCGTCCCTACGCCGAGCATCCGCCTGTTGGTACGCCCATTGCTTTCCAAGCAAAGAGCCGATGTTCTGATCCAGTTGTGCAGGCTTCCGGCCCACGCCGGATGGGACCTTTTTGTGCCATGTCATTCTGGTCTGATTGGACGGTCCCCTATTCTGGAGTGACGCCGTATACTCGGGCTGCTGCTGGTGGCCGACTTTGTACCTGGAGAGGTCAAGGTCTGATTCGCTCTTTGCAAAGGAGTGAGTCTTTGTCCGCTCGTCCCGATCCATTAGGCTCACCTCGCCGCTCAGCTCCAACTTCATGTACGAGCGCACTACGGCGCAAGCAAGTCCAATATCGACTTTTCCTTTCAACTTTTTCGGGACGCCGAGGAAGAAGTTAGTCATCCCTGTTTGTATGAACCATTTTTTGTGAACTCTTCCTTCAATCGCCTTCCCGTCGCAGTCGCAGTCATTTTTGTACACCTTGACAAGAGTGAGCGTCATCTGATCCCACACTAGACGAGGCTCACCTTCAAATCCAGAGTGGCAGTATCAATATCGCTGATCTGATACGCGAATACACCGTCTGTCGTTTCCTGCGGGACGGGCCGAAACAGCGTGCCCGCATGTTCACCCTGCGTGGTGTGTGCTGTTTTTGCCTCCGCTCTGCCTGACCGTGTGGAGCCATATTGCTCCTGCGGCTCCAGTGCACGCGGCGCCATTGCCTTCGTCGGGTTTCCTACACAATCTGTGTGCTCAAGCGCGGCGAGCTCCCTTCCAATCTCGGCAAGCGTCGCTGTCGGCTGGTTTGCGGCATTAGCTGCTTCAACCCGAACCACCTTTCCTCGCGCTACGGGCTTTGGTCTTGGTCGTGGCCGTGGCTGTGGCATGCCGTTGGAAGGCTCGTCGACGTTGCCGTGCGCTGCTGTGGTAAGGCTGCTCTCGCACGGCCCCGTGATCGGACTGTACCCGTGATACTGTTCAGTTTCGGCCATATATGTATCCTCGCGCTCGTTGGTGCAACGGATTTCAGCGACGCGAGAATCAGGCATGGGATCAATTGCCGCGCTCAGATCATCTTCACGAGCTGGCTCGTTCCCCTCCTCGTTTCTCGGCGTCGACGCGTTAGCATGTTTCTCCCGGTTCGACGCCGTGCAAGCGGTTGCTTCTGGCAGTGATGTTGACGGTGGCACGCCGACTGGTCTCGCAGGAGGATCGCATTCCTCAGTATGACTGCGGTCTGTCACCCGCGTATCGCCACCAGCAGGGTCAAGAAGAGGCGCAGGGTCGTCAAGCGGGTTTCTGAGTGACATGTCGGGCACTTGGTTCATCTCTTGTGAAGAGCGAGCAGCCGCTGGAGCACCATCAGATAAGCGCACACCCCATTTCGATTCTAGACCGTGCGCACACATCAAGCTCTGCTTCCAGTTCGGGAAGTTGTGACGTACCGCTGACCAGACATGCCTGCGTATGGATGCGCCCGGCTAATCCTTCCAACAGTTTCCTTTCCCCCGCAATGTCACCGTAGAGAACCTTAGGCATTCCCGCTACGTCACATGTCCCTTGAGATCTATCATGCATCAGCTTTTGCGCTCGTCCAGTAATAGCACACGTACAACAAGACGTTTCCTGCCCCGGCCAAGATCATGACGGCCATACCTCCGCAACGCTCGGCAAAGAACTGCATGAGATCCTCTAGAAATAGTTGGGACGCCGACATGAATCTGCACGCGGTATTTAGCACATCTTGACACACGTTTTCGTCGTTGCGCTCACTGTGTTGCTTCCTCTACAGACTTTGGAGGCGCGAGGCCCTTCTCCCAGTCCTTCATATCCTTCTCCAAGATCTCTTTTGCCTTCCTGACCGTCTCCTCCTTCACCTTGTCATCGGTCGCCGCATAGCCTTGACTGGCCATGGTATTCCATAGGCCAATACGAGGATAGTTAGGGTCGCCCTTCTCAAGCCGCAGGTCCAACAGACGTGCATCTACTTGCGCCTCAAAGCCGGGGTGCGAGCTCGCCCACACCTTACATTGATGCCTTAGAGTCGGCTTTTCCATGTACATCTGGATGAGCTTCTGGATATCGGCAGCCGAGCCGCGCTTGTCGGTGGCAGTCTTATAACGACTGTTATACTTCGACAGAAAGCGCTGCGACATATTCTTCGCGATGTTTGAGCAATGTCGAAATTGACGTCAAGCAAGGAACACTCACTGTGCGGACACGCTTCACTAACTGGTCCCGCTCCGTATCTCTATCGCTCATGCTAACACCCTTCTTCGCCTGCTTTTCGATCTTCAGTACTTCCGCTTTGCACTCTGCCACGACGCTCTCTGTCGGCTCCTTCGAATATGACGTGGTTTGCTCCGGATCATCCCAACCAAACACGGAGAAGAATAAGTAAAGCTCGTTATCGAGAAACTTGTGTTTGACAGCTTGGGTGACTGGGCGAGGCTGTCTACGCAAGGCGTTGTAGAAAATCTGTCGACCATCGAAGTGTACGCATTGTGGGGGGCCAAACTTCGACGGGCGGCCCGGGCCACGGTTCTCCGTATGGATGTGGTCCAACTCGAGAGTCATGAGGAATAATCAGATAGCGGATAGTGCTGGATACTGTGGTGGGGAGTTGATAGTTTGGGCGACCACGAAGGACAGCGCTTTACCGTCCGGGTTTTCCGACTCCGACCGCCCAGATCTGAGACGGGAGTTAAAGATCGCCTTTTCATTACACGGGGCCTGTTTGACGCGTTCATATTGGAGAGGGCAGACAAGTGGTGTTTCAGCACTTGGGGATATCGAACGCACGCAGCGCTTTGTCAATGCGCCATTTCATACTGTCCACAGTCCCTTTGACATGAAATCCGTCGAAAGACTAGAGAGGAATGCCAGTCATCGTCACACCATATGCCGGACAGAGAGCAAACGGGTCGAATGCCCGATGCGCCTGTGCTACAAGCTGAGAATCACTGTCATGATCTTTGCTCGGGACTTGATCTGCCGGCACACGGTTGGTTTCAGTGAGTGTTCGACGATCCATCCCCTCGCTTGCGTCGTCATCATACAATTCCGTCGACGGACCGACATCTACGCGGGTTTGGCTCCTACTTCTGCTTCTGCTTCAGCCTCAATCCCGTCACTCTGTAGCGTAGGTGTCTTGGTATTCACCGTGATTCGCGCACGCGCGCGATCCCGTCGTATAGCACCGCCTCTTCCCTCCGGACTCTAATCGTCTCTCGGCGCACGCCTGCGCTTTCCGTTATTTCATACAATATTCAGGTTAAGTTATGTGGTCATACATGTTCTGGTTCGTCGTCAACCAGCCTTTCCGCCTGAAGGAATGTCGAACGAAGCTCTGCATCTGAGATAGGAGCGTGCTCGGGTGCACCTGTGTATACAGAAGCCTTGGACACCTCACAAACGTATATATGCTCCACACCATCCTCCAGGCTGGTGCCATGGCCCAGCGATCCTCCAGCTAGGTGATCGTCAGCGTCATTCGAAGAACGGGAGACGTGCAGCGCGCACTTGGTTCGATGATCCTGAAGATGACGCTCGTGACTATGGAGGATGTAATCGTTAAAGGAAGTGGATACTGCTCGGGCCGTCAGCCGCTGAAACTATTGGAATGAGGATGAGAAGTCATACACAAGGGACGGTCCGACCTCTCGCCGCAAGCTGAGACCACGTTAAAGTTGACACTTGCTGGGGTCTTCGCTGGCAAGCAACAGATGATAGACGCTGTAGTCTCGGCGTCCGGGTGAATGCAAAGCCACGCTGATATTGTCTTCGATTGGATGAGTATGAGCACAGTACCCCGAGATAAGTAGATCGCGCACAGATGCAACATGGCTTGTACAATGCCGGTAGATTGAATGTGCCCTGGAAGGGGAAGAGCAGGTGAGTGGTGCGGCCATAAGACGATCTACATCGGAGGACCTAGAAGATATCAGATCGTTGAGATCGCGGGATGCGCGAGGACACGTACAAGTTGTTTCGAGGCTTGTTTGAGGAAGGGAGACGTATCTACTACGGAAAGAGCAGGTCAGCCCATACGATCATGCCGCGCGAGAGTCAGACATACTGCGAGCTCGGAAGAACGCGGGCATCAAGTAGAGCAGAGCTAAGCCTGACATTACATCTAGCCACCGGGGCCAAGGCGCTATGCCTCGACTGTAACGGACGGCGAGCGGGGAGCGTAACATCATACGCCTGTCCACCCCTCGTGACGTCTCTGCATTGCGTGGGGGCGCCTGGCGTCCTTCACTTCGATGCAGGAGAGCAGCAAAGGCGTCGGGCGTGCGCAGGAACTCATTGTGGAAGCGAGGATACTGGGGGAGACCGATGGGAGCCGTGAGGAAGTTGTTGGCGGTCTGGCGCGAGGAACCGTTCGAAGCCCATTTTGACAGAGAAGGTCCTTCGCGACGGCGCAAGGATTGGAATCAGACCTGCCCGGCCTCGTACGACACCGCAGCAATCCTGTCGAAAGGCCATGAGACAATCAGAGTGTGTTCGCAGATGAACGAGCCGTGCCACGTACATCGCATGTCTCGCGGCGCTTGATAGATCGTGACTGTCGTTCTGGAGCTCATGGACCTCGTCCGCGGGCGCAGAGTGAGAACGAACTTAAGTGCCCGGGACCACCGCAGGCTTCGCGCGCGCGAGAGATCCGCTTGCTCTCGCTATAGGTGTATCAGAAGGGCTCATGATTGCACATACGATGATGAACATACCTCCGGGTACCTATGATCAGAGTCGTCGCCGGGCCAAACGTCTTGGGAACGGCGGCGGCGGCGGCGGCGGGTACTGGTGGGCAAGGTCATGAAGCAGAGTGGAGTGGCGGGAAAACTATCGAGTCGCGCGTCGAGGGGAGATGTGATGGGCGACTTGGAACGTTCGGGGGAGCACGACGGGCAAAGGCAAGAAGATAGCATGCGTGAGCTGCCTGCCCCACGGGTCGCGGTTCCCTCTGTACGCATCGCGTACCGCCGCGCAGGGCTCGGTTGGGACAAGGAAACGGGTATGAGACCGGATGCATGCGTATTGCCGGCGCCGCGGGACGATAATGCGAAAACGGCGCAGGCCGAGAGGATGCGGCGGCGCCACGGCCTGAAAGCACCCAACTGCGTGGACGATGCCCGCAACCCGTTCGTGCAAGTAAAGGCGCGCACGCCCATGACCACTCTCCGCGGAATCGAGCAAGATTCATGCGCGAGACGCGTCGCGCCCGAAGGGTGAACAGCTTGGCACTCTGGCGGCGTTTGGCGTAGACGCCCGTCAGGGATCCAGCCGCCGTCGATACGCGACAAGTGCATCCTTCCATCCCTCGTGCTTCTCGGGTCGGGTTGAAGAAGAGACAGTATCGTAGGGAGACTCCGATGAAGAGCTCGAGACAGGCTGGCGCGACCGGCAAAACGGGATTTTAAAGGCCCGGGCGACATTTAGATGCCGGTGCCAATTAAATCCGCGTGCCTTGCAAGCTCGGGCTCCGATCGCGCGACCCTTCGCCCAAGGATGGCCGTGAAAGTCCTGTCCTACCGAAGCACACTACGGTTCTACATGCACGCATACCTAGTATTGAGTGTAAAGTGCACGTATACAAAGTCGTAGTATCCTACAGCAAGTGCCTCTGGAGGTCTTGGTTCACAAACAGATCTTTTCTCATGTACGGACTCTCTTGACAACTGTTCAGAACTCCTGTGCCCTGCACACCCCGTCTCGCAGACTTGTTCACGGCCCATCCTAATTCTCAATCAATCGCCCTTCAGCCTCAAGCGACGGCGCGAACGGAATGAGACATCGACAACAGGTCACGTCCCGGGAATATGCATCGAGTTCACCCTCATGACGACCGCCATCGCCCGCACATGAGCCAACACTTGCGCGTTCGTTGTCGCATTCCGCGTCGCAGCCGCCATCTACCACGGTGGTCAGCCTTGCTAGGGGAGGACTCGGTTTGGAAGTGACCAGCACTCACAGTGTGATTCGGCCGCGCGTTGTCCAGTCGCCACACGATGTCTTGACGCTGAGAAAGCGCCTGAAGTGGCTCTTGCGCTTGTTGGCGATGTGTTCAGGGTCTTCTTCCAGGGGAGAAATGTCACTAGACAGAATTCAGCAAGACTGGGTGTTCGAGTGAAGACGTAGTATACGCACGCTGCGAAAGCGCTGATGGCTTCCTGATGCGCCGGCGCGATCATGCTGCCCTCTGCGGTTCTGCGTCTGGACGACGCGGCCAAGCCATATACGCGCTTATGCATATCGCGCATATGACTCTTGTTGTTTGATGCTGTCTTTCACGGGCGTCAGTGTTCGGCCTCCTGCGAAGCGATTCACATACGACCTGATTGTGTCCCGAACGACTCTTGGCGCACGTACTTGCCACGCAACTGGTCTTGCGACACGAATGAACACCTGAAACAAGTCCACGATGCCACGGGTAAAGTAGAACGACGGTGATAAACGCAGGCACTGATCTATACGAAGAACCAATCAGCAACGGGTAGCTGACAAGCACGCGCATGACACGCACGAGTACTGAGCCCAAGAGGCCTCGCCGCTTCTGAACGTGCCCGTACAGGATGTATTGCGCTGAAAGGTGCTGTGTACGCACCGCGCTTTGAATGAACGTTGCAGCGATATGTGGTTCAACAACAACATCTCGACCTCCTGAGCTACCATACCGCTCACTAGAACCATATAATGAGGCCCGCGGATGTTGGCGCAAAGGCTATGTTCACTCCGTTTCTGCGTCGACTAGTGGTGGGCACAGTGAAGATGTTCGAAATTACGGAATGTCCCGACCATAGATGCCATAGGCCATGGGAGGAGCAGGTCCGTCAGCGAGTGCTCAACACCAGGCAGTCGACCAAGTTCCATGCGCCCAGAGGCGAGTGCATTCGTTGATTTCTTGTAAGTTCTGTACACCTTATATGCTCGCGTGAGGCTGTGCGGCAGACAATATGAGTAGGGTGACGGACCGTGTGTAGGCTTTATAGTGCATCGGCGTCCTGACTTGCAAGGTAGCGCACCGGGCGCGCCAAGACAGATAGGGCGTCGGAAGAATAGTGGTAGCTCTGACGTGCTTGGGGGCAAAAATCAAATAATAAAGAGGATATTGCGATGCAAGCTCCGGTGAAGGTGATGCGCTGTAAGATGAAAAGATAGCTAGCGGTAGAAGTATGTACGATGAACGAAAGGAAACGCTCACCGCATGGCTTATTAGGCGACCAGTGAACGTGTGGTATACGACGGGTTACTATGGTGCCATATCAGCGCTGCCTAGTAACATATCAGCGTTGTAGAATACACATAGTGATCTGAGTGACCAACCTCGACTATAACCATGACAGCTTTGGCTTCGAGAGCGATCAGAGGTAACGATGATGATGAGTGGCTGGGACCATGATCTAGGCAGCTCCTCTGTAATCACGCTCTCAGCTCATGGATTTGATCCGTCGACAGGCATCGGCCTAGCACACTAGCCGGAGCTATAACCTAGCGTGTGTTCGTGGAGGGAGGTCGTGCATCATTCTCAACTTCGTGGGATATTCTCCTGCGGCCGTTCAAGCGTATTGTCGCTACACCTGAATCGTAGGTCAAGGCGCGGAGAAAACGAAAGGTCTCATTCTTTAGTGCACGTAGACTCAGCAGCTGCGATAGTGTCGACGGAAGATTATCCTCCCGTGCATGTGCACATGGGAGTAGAGAACAAGACGCGTGCGACGCGTTTGGAAGCGCACACGGCTTCGGGTCGAACCACCATCATCACGCCTGTTCGCCCATGCGCCCTCGTTCAGGAGGAAGGTCTGGAATGATTGTCGATGAACAAAGTTCTAGTCGGCGCTTTACTAGATCGATGTTCGTAGACTCAGCGATGTCGCGGGCATTTTCAGCCACCAAGCTCGCGTCAAACCCTTGCGACGCTTCACGCTCAGTCTCCTGAAGTTTACGATGGCTTCCGTGGATTGTCATAGCACTCACAACTTCCATTTGAGCGTCCCGACGGTTAGATGGTCGTCCAGTCTTCCGTGTGAGCCCTGATCCAACACATCAGTCTCCAGAACGTCGCGGGCGCAACCCTCGTTCGTGCACGATGACGTTGTGCGCATGCAATAGTGGTCTGGACGCGCGGAGTACACGATACAGACAAGTGACAGAAGATCAACTACGCTACCTGTGTGCGTCGCAGCGCGTTATCCGGGCCTATAAGGGATGGCATGTGCGACAAACATTGAAACACACAGGCCTCAGCACACGGCGACTTGCCACGCATGGCTGCCATCGACCCGACTTAGTCCATTTACCCGATTTCTTGCTTCCTGGCTGCAGCAATGCTGTTTCTCGTGCTGCTTACAAGTTTTTTTCCGTCAAAGCTGGAACCTCGGCGTCGTGATCTTATGGTTCTGCTTCTGCTTCGAGAATCTGACTGGCGGAATTAATTCGGTCATCTGGCTCGATAACGCAGACATCAAGCCTTACGACTATCGCGACATCGGTCAGTACACCTTTCACGACCGGACTGTATCTGCTCAGAACCATCTGCTAGTCACGCACGTATAACTGATCACTGGGATTGTGAAAGCTATGGCCACCCTCACAATCACCCGCCGACTCTGTCCAATTCCCAGCTTGCGATCCATAGAACCTCACACCACCAGGGCACTGAGTCACGGCGCATCGCTATTCTTCTGTTTCCAAGTGCAACATCAAAGACGTCGAGATCTCGCAATAGAGTGGGCTCTGGGATTGGGTATACCTCTTCTCGTTGCCGGATCTCTCTGTGAGTACTTCGAGATTCACAATTGGTTGTACATGCTCAGCTCTCTTTGAGACTACGTAGTGCACGTGCTCTGATTCGAGGGTATCGAGGGATTCGGCTGTACCGGCTCTCTCGACACCTCAATCCTCAGCATGTTATTCGCTCGATTGCGGAATGCGGTCCCTCCCTTGGTGTCCATCACTGCCTACTATCGTACGTCAGACTGAACGATCGCTCCTTGATCTCGTAATGCTCATGTCTGATTCCTGAGCCCATGTCGCTCGGATGTTCTATCGCCACAATCGAGAAATCAACCATTTCTGACAGAGTAATGACCCGGTATTCCGCACGAACCATCTCCGCATCCTCGCTCTTTCCAGCATCGACACTCTGCTCACCTTGCCGTACTGGCGTCTGGCGACACTCTCAATGTAGCCGAGTTCTACTCCACCGATTGGACCTCGTCAATTCTCGCCTTCGTCATGTTTGGTCTCTTCGGTGTTACGTCGGAAGCCCGCGCTTCGTA
Source organism: Peniophora sp. CBMAI 1063 (assembly GCA_900536885.1). Classification (NCBI taxonomy): domain Eukaryota; kingdom Fungi; phylum Basidiomycota; class Agaricomycetes; order Russulales; family Peniophoraceae; genus Peniophora; species Peniophora sp. CBMAI 1063. Next base: position 20,606 of record UWZB01000255.1, on the reverse strand, counting down.
CTGGCGCATCATCTGTATCGCCTGCGGCTGGTTCGGCCGGTAACTTCGCGAGCGCACGGCGCGTGCGGCATCGTTGAGACCTATCGAAGTTGGCCAAAGCCTGCGCAGAACTCTATGTCCCTAGGTCTCGAGTACGTTGACCCGTACGTTCACAAGAACTGGACTGATGTTGATTGACTAGCTCGCACCCAAGTCTCGTCAACCCCAACGCACCCCCCTCAAGGTCAGGGTGGAGAGGGAGTTGTTGTCGGCAAGGAAGAAAATGCCTCGGAGAAGGACGCGACAGAGGAAGCATGCCGGGACACTAGCGAGGTAACGTGAGTAGTTTGAGGACGTGTGCACCAAGAGTATTGCTCAACGCTTCAGGTAGGCACTCCGAGCGCCCGATGCAGTCTTCCGGATCATGCCAAGCAGGCTTTGGTAATGCTTTGCTATATGTATACTTAGTGTGTCATTGCGTTTATGAACGGCTCTGCGCAGCAGTGTTGCGACTTCTCGCTGTGCAAGGTCAATCTGGGTTTAGGTAGCTAGTCTTGAATCCTTCTATACGCGCGCTCTTGCATCATGAACTTGATACGTTGTGGCCCCTCAATATACCTACATGAATTGTACTAGCGTGTTACAAAGCCCACAACAACTGTACAGATGAAGCCAGATGCGGGTCCCCCGAAGCGCCAAAGGAGATACAACAGCTGTGCGGGGAGGATCTTGACATCTGACTGATGGGTCGGTGTGATTTTGAGCCGAACTCCTGCGATGACACCCGTCAGTACGGATATGTAAGTTTGGACTGTTAGAGCGCGCCTACGCCACTTCCTCAGTCCTTCCACGCGACCAAGGATCCACCCTCCCTCGAAGACCTGACTCGGGATGTGCCACCAGCCGTCACGGTAGGTGACAAGCATGATGCGACGACGCGAGTCGCGCGACCGGACGTGTACCTCCTCCTGTAGAGATATTAGTCTCCTAAAGCAGATCAGCCAGAAGAGGAGTCGTTCCTTGGTCTGCGCTTCCTGAAGCGACCATACGCAACATGTAATACACTATCAGTGCCGCGCCTTCCGTTATGGTACTGATAGGAAGATTTTTGCAGAGCTCTGGCTCATAGAGCAGTATATCGGGCAATGCGTACTAGCAGCAGACAGAAGAAATCAGACTACAGATATAAACCGTTCGGTATGTTCAATATGTTCAGATCGACAAGCAAAGGGCGGGTAGAGTATGTAAAGACAAGTAAGACGAGGTGTAGGAGGGAGATCATATGTTAGCTAGTTGTAGCAGCGAGGAGAACGGCAAGGCTAAGAGGGTACACGAGATACGTTTCTACGGACACAGTGAGGAGAAAACAGCATAGGCATCAGAATCAACGAGGGACGGGCGAAGACGAAAGCGCAGCACGCGCATACATAGACGAACTAGAGATTCTACATCCAGGAGAGATCTTACATACGCAAGAACGCCCTAAGCGGCGCTGCGGTCCTGACCCCGTTCGCGGCAAGCCTCGTAGCATGCACACATGCCCATACTAGCGCAACTAGACACGATAGTTAGCATACGCATTGGTGATGTTGAACCGAGAAAGACTCACTGATGAGAATAGGGATCCAGAATAGCAACAACATCCGGTCCTCCTTCTGTGTTGCAGGCCTATCAGCTGGGCGATAGCCGTACGCGGCGACCTCGCTTGCATCGACACGTTCGTCGTACTTGGCCTTCTGAGCCTTCGCGCGACGTGCGGCGCGGGCGCTAGTCTCCGGCTTCTCATCCAGCTCGAATTCGACCTCCTCGATGACTTCCTCGACCACAGCGACAGGTGCGGGCGCGGGTGCAGCGAGAGCAGGAGCCTTGCCCTTCTCGTCCGTCGCAACAACTTCTCCGTCCGCCCTCGGTGTGTACACTGGCGGCGGCTCATCCGCCTCGACACTCCTCGCAGCGAGAACCCACTTCTCCAACGCAGCCCTCCACTCCTGCGGTGTCAAAAGCGCGCGAACGTTCGCGGGCACACCACGCATGTACGTCATGTTCGCGTCGGGTTGTTGCAAGAACGCAGGGAACACGAGCGGCATAGGGAGCTGCATTGGGATCATCGGGAGCTGAGTCGCCCATTGCGGGACGAGACGGCGTTGGAGAGCTTCGAGGAGCGTTGCGGCCTGTTTCGCGTTGACCTTTTCACTCTTGTCTTTGTGATCGCTCTTCTCGTCCTTGTCCTTCTTCTCTGACCTCGGCAGAGGAGTGCGTTCCTCTTCGGAAGAAGAGAGGACGAGTGGCGGCTCGGTAGTCGAGCGCCGTCCGCGCCTGCGTCTGCGAGGTACGAGCGCATGCTCATCCGCGCTGTCTTGCTCCGCATTGCCCCAATGGCTCTCGTCATCTCTTGCGTCCTCCTCTTCGGCGGCCTGTACAGTATCGACTGGCACCTCAACAGCGGCTGCAAGGTCAAAGTCGGCGACCTCGGCCGCTGTCTTGCCCCACGCATCGACAATCTCCGCATCGGCACCAGCGGTAAGCAAGGCGGCCGCGCATAAGCGGGCGCCAGCATGGGCAGCGAGGTGTAGCGGTGTACATCCATTCGCGTCCCGCGAGTCGATGTCCGCGCCGCGTTGTGCGAGGGCGCGCACAAGCGTAGGCAGGTTGGCGAAGGCCGCCAGGTGAAGAAGACTCTGCCTGGCGCCTGTTGCGTGTGCCAACGCCTGATAGACAGGTATACCCGAGGAAGATGTGGCGGGAGCGTCGAGGAACGCGAGCGTATCGAGCACAAGCGTCTCAACATCCTTGGCGCCGGCGCCGTACGTGCCACCTGAGCCGGCGCCACCTCCACCAGAGCCGGGCTCAATGATGCGCATAGCAACGCTCTTCGCATCTTCAATCTTGCCCGTCATCTTGAGACCGACGACTTGCAGCGCGAGCTCCATCCTGCACGCGCAGACGAGTCAGTAACTGATCATACACGAGGAGTATAAGAGGCGATACGCACAACTGGCGGTCGCTCTCGTCCGTGTACGTGAATAGCACCTCAGGCTCGACAGCACCATTAGGCGCAGACTCGAAGCCTTTGACCCAAACGGGCACAACGCCGCTTGCGACTCTCGGCGGCAACACACAAACGAGCGTATTCTCGCTCCATCGGGTCGTGCACGAAGACGCAACGCCATCGAACACGACTTCAAGCTGAACATCCTCCGCGAAGTTCTGACCCAGACATGTAACCTCAACGCCACCGGTTATGGGTCCTTGAGCCGGGATCAACCTGTGGATCCTGGGAAGCGGCACAGGGGCGGCTTGTTGGGGTTGCATTCCCGTGTTGAAGAAGAGGTATGGCATCGGGAAGCCCGTTTGTGGTTGGGGTTGCTAGACCGGTGCTACCATTGATTGACTGAAGGAGCTCCATGACGGAGTCGGCACGAAGGACGATGCGTCTGGGAACGCGCTCGCCAGGTCAAGCTCGAGGGACATGGCGTCCACATCCAGTGCGCCAAGCCCTCCTGTATCCGAGCCTCCACCGGGTGATGCGCCGAAGTTGTACGTGCTCCCTTCACTCGCACTGGCCGGCGGCGTGAGCGGAGCGGGCGGTAGCATTGCAGCGAAGTTCTGCATGTGTACAAAGCTCGAGGCTAGGCTCGTTGATGTCACCGGGGTGAACGCGGCTGAAGAAGCGGGCGTCGCGGGACGCGTGTCGCCCGGCGTACTCAGGGTCTCGCTCTTCACCCTCTTCGCCCGGCCAGCATCAGACGAAGGCGCCTTCCGCTTTTCCCCCGTAGGTGCAGAGACTGGCTCCTCATCTTCTCCAGCAGCATCCTTCTTCACACCAGTACTCTTATGATCGTCCGTGATCATGATCGGTGGACTC